>NW_020769373.1:373792-397392 GCF_900518735.1 Pseudonaja textilis | reverse complement strand
AAAGAAAGAAAGAAAGAAAGAAAGAAAGAAAGAAAGAAAGAAAGAAAGAAAGAAAGAAAGAAAGAAAGAAAGAAATACCTTAGGCGAACATCAGTCGGGCGGGGTGAGCGAGCATTGGGCAGGAGGTAACCGGGTTGGGGGCGTGGCTAGCCAGAACTTACTACCAGTTTGATGACCCACACCAAATTCTTGCTACCGGTTTGCCTGATCCGATGCAAACCAACTGAATGCCACCACTGCCTGGAACATTGTGACCATCATAAGTACGAGCCAGTTGCCAAACATCTGGATTTTGATCACATGACCATGGGGATGCTCCATGGGTCCTACGTGTGAAAATCATACATCATTTTTTTTCAGTGCCACTGTAACTTCAAATGGTCACTAAATAAACTGTTGCAAGTTGAGGTGTACTTGTAGAGATTCACCATGTAGAAAGCCAGTGTAATTAAGACATGGGAATCAAAAGACAGAACTGAGAAATCCACCCTTAGATATGGCTGTTCACTGGCTGATTTGGGGTTGATCAGTTCCTCTTAGCCCAAAGGTGCTGTTTTCCCTTTGAAGACATTTCATTTCTCATCCAAGAAGCTTCTTTAGCTCTGATTGAATGGTGGAGAAACTGTATGAAGCTTCTTGGATGAGAAGTGAAACGTCTTCAAGAAAAAACAAAGTCCAATTGCCTTTTGGGAAAAGGAGATTTGGGATAACCACAACCTGGATGACTGAGAATCTCCATAACTAAATCTCTCTTAGCCCAATCAATTTCACAGAGTTGTTATTGTTTGTGGGCAAAAAAAATTGATAGAAGCAATATTATATATGCTGCCTCCAACTCCAGAAGTCATAAATTGCATAAATTGCCCCGTTGACTTGCAACCAGTCATCAATGCATACAAATTGTGTATGATTACTTTTTCCCCCAGTGGTGGATTGCTTTTAAAGGAAAGATAATAGACTGTAATAAATTATATACCATACTTGATAATTAATATCTTAAATCTTTTAGGCTTAAGAATTACAGCTAGAGAAGGAACTCAAGTGTATTCGGCTTGCATTTTCAAACAAAAATATGAAGTGAAACATGGATATAATTTGAGTTTTGTGGGTTTTTTGAAGATATATGGTGATGCAGTTCTCCAGCTTAAAATGGCATACAGAATGATATGTAGAGGGGAAAACGTGTATAAAAACACACCTAGAAGGAAAAGTACTATTAGGACAATAGCCACTCATGAGAAACTGTATATTAGGGGAAAATGTATACAATGTATAATTAGGACGACAGAAAAAAACAGTTACTACCAACCTGCCTTCCATCAAGTTCCTGTATACTGCACCTGTCAAAAAGAGGGCTGTGAAAATATTTACAGATCCCTCACATCCCAGACATAAACTGTTTCAACTCCTTCCCTCAAAACGACACTATAGAGCACTGCACACCACAACAACTGGACACAAAGATAGTTTTTCCCCGAAAGCCGTCACTCTGCTAAACAAATAATTCCCTCAATATCGTCAAACTATTTACAAAGTCTGCACTACCATTACTGTTAATCTTCTCATCACTCCTTAACGCCCATCCCCTCCCACTTGTGACTGTATGACTCTAACTTTGTCGCTTGTATCCTTACGATTTATATTGACTATTTCCTAGCATGATTTGATTGCTTATGGTACCCTATGACTATTATTAAGTGTTGTACCTTATGATTCTTGACTCTTGATGAATGTATCTTTTCTTTTATGTATCCTGAGAGTATTTGCACCAAGACAAATTCCTTGTGTATCCAATCACACTTGGCCAATAAAGAATTCTATTCTATTCTATTCTATTCTATTCTATTCT
Organism: Pseudonaja textilis; assembly: GCF_900518735.1. Next base: position 395,543 of record NW_020769373.1, on the reverse strand, counting down.
ATTCTATTCTATTCTATCCTATTCTATTCCATTCCATTCCATTCCATTCCATTCCATTCTATTCTACAAAAATGTACTTTATTAGGAAAAACACGCAGATGTTCAACTAAAAGCCATGCATAAAATTCATGTAAGTAAAAGTTTACCATAAAAAACTGAAAATGATAAATAAATGGAATACAGGAAGTCCTCAACTTACAACAGCTCACTTGGTGACTGTTCAAAGTTTCAAGATAACTGATAAAGGGGCTTATGACCAATTTTCATACTTACAACCATTGAGGCATCTTCATGGTCATGTGACCAAAATTTGGTTGATTGGCAACGGGTTCATATTTTATGATGGTTGCAGCATCCCCAGATCACGTGAACACCTTATGTGACCTTCAGACAAGCAAAATCTGTGGGGAAGACAGATTCACTTAATGACCGGGTTATTAATTTAACAACTGCAATGATTCACTTAACAACAGGGGCAAGAAAAGCCCTAAAATGGGGCAAAACTCACTTAACCAGCGTCTCACTTAGCAACAGATATGTTGGGTTCGATTATGGCCGTAAGTCTATCCGTAATCAATCAGAAAACTACAGGGGGAAATATTCATCCATATTTTATCACCATTTATTTCAAGGAATCTGGCGGGAACAGTAAATTGCTGTTCTGAACTTCTGAGAATTACTCAGTTTTATTTGTTTTATTTGTTTGCTGAAATTCGAGGGCAAGTTTGGTGTAGTGGTTAAAGCACCAGAATAGAAACTGGGAGATTGTGAGTTCTAGTCCCATTTTAGGCACTGTCATTGCCCTGTCGGAGTCTGAATCCGAGGAGGAAGACGAACAGCTGACAGGGAGTTAGAATGTGGCTCCCTTGGCTGTGGAGGAAACTGGGGAAGGACAAACTCTGGCTGGGCAGAGCAGGGAAGAGGTAGAACAAGGGAGAGGGAGTTCAGAGGAAGACCCAGGCCACCCCCTCTTCATCCTAGGGCACGCAAAGAGGAACGGAGAAGGGAGCAATGTGGGTTGTGTGGCTTACAGGGGAGGAAGGGGCCCTGATTCCCTTCATTAGCAACAGCTGGGAATGAAAGTTTAAAAGAAATGCATGCTGGGAGCAAAAGTGAATTTATCTTGTGTTGACTTTGGTTATTTGTGTTCCTGGCATCCTCCCAACCGTGTTGAGTTATTGCCATGCTTTCAGGTCTGGAATTCCTTCTCTTGCCCTGCTGGACTAATTACCTCATTTTGCCTTGATTGGACTTATAGTTAAAGTTTTTGTTGACCACATTTTGGACTTGGTTCTCTGCAGCCAAAGGCTGTTCCTGGGAGAGTTTTTCTCTAGCCAGGAGGTAACCAGGACATTGGGGGCAAAGTTGCAACTAATAAAGGGACTCCTACTGATTATCTCACTGTGTTGCCTTTGTGCCACGCCCCTTTGGATCATCACAGGCACAAAACTAGCTGGATGACCTTGGCCCAGTCACTGACTCTCAGCTTTAGGAAAGAGGCAATGGCACTTATGAAATCTCACCAGAAAAACTACAAGGACTCGTCCAGTCAATCTGCAGGAGTTAAAAACTGACTCAAAGGTCCAACATTTACCTATTTATTACAGGAACTTACATATAGTTCCTTGAGAAGATGGGGGTTACCATTAAATCACAGTAACTTTTACTGTCCTTGCCTTTCACCAGGCAAAGATGCCACAAATCCTCAAACTTCTGGATTTACCTTTTGACTTACTCTATATAAATTATTTGACAGAAATAATTAAAACTTCAATTTTGGGGGGATTGGCACAGTGTGTAGGAAGTCAGATCTTTTGATGCCTTTAAAACAAAATCAGAAAGCTTAATATGATCCCATAAAGAAATATCTGCTTTCCAGCTTTATTCAGATCTTAATTTTGATAAGTTGCACGTAACATAAAAACAGGGAGATATTATTTTTTTCTTCATGAAAGTACTAATCTTTAAAATTCCTATATGGGTTACTCAAGAGCTGCTGACTGGAAAGATAAAATTGATTCTTTTTTTGATTTATTTCACTAAATGTGGCAGGACATATTTATTTCTACATCATTAATTATTGGCAGGATAACTCCAGAGAGAATAAAGTACTTCAGTATTTTTTGTTCCAAATGAAGACCTTTTGAATATTGCCCTGCCTTTTCACATTTTGAAAGTAAGATTAGCATAATAATTGCAATCCAAAAAAATTTCTTAATAGCCAGGCTTTGCCAAAACCTGCAATTAGCCATATGCAGTCCAAGGTACCTAGATTATCTGAGGTTTTTGTGGGGAAAAAGGCTTATTTATTTAGACATTAATACACAATTAATTAAATATGTTGGTTCTGGTGGGACTTTCAACAAAAGATTATTGGTTTAATTAATGAACATTGCAACAAAATAGTGAATCAGAGAACACTGGATTTACTGTGCTGCATCCTTAGACAGACTCTTTTCACAGCTAATCCATTCTGTCTCTTCCATATCCCATCCAGGTTTAATATTCATAACTTTTTAAGGGTATAGAGGGAAGAAGTTATTACATATACAGCAAACTAGATCCTCAGATCTAGATCCAGTTTCAGTATCATGTTTTAAGGTATGGAAATATGACATGATAGTCGTATTCCAATTTCTCAGGTGCTGCCACAAAGAAGAGGGAATCAAGCTATTTTCCAAAGCACCTAAAGGCAGAACAAGAAGCAATGGATGGAAACTAACCAAGGAGAGAAGCAACCTAGAACTAAGCAGACATTTCTTGACAGTGGGAACAGTTCATCAGTGGAACAAGTTGCCTCCAGAAGTTGTGAACGCTCCAACACTGAAAGCTTTAAAGAAGAGATTGGATAACCATTTGTTTGAAATGGTGTAGGGTTTCCTACCTAAGTAGTGGGTTGGACTAGAAGCCTCCCAAGGTCCCTTCCAACACTGTTATTCTATATTCTAAGAGGAACTCAGGTACCCTGGAAAATTTTCAGAGAAGGGCATTAAGAATGATCAGCATGGAAAATTTAAGAACTTAAGAACACTAACCTTGAGAAAAGATTGGGAGAACAGATGTGACAGACCTTGTCAAAAAACGTACAGGGATCGATCTCAGTAGTGGGTTGGAAAGTGAAACCTTTACTCTGTTTTTCCAGAATGAACGGCACTAAGGAATCATTTTAAATTACGGAAAAGCCAGAGCTGGTTGAGTGTTGGGAAAACTTCCTGACAGCGCAAGCAGTTTGAGAGTGGAACAAATGGCTTAGGAAGATGGTGACTTCTCCTCCACTTGATGCATTCAAGAGAAAATTGATAGGCTTTGTTTGAAGATGGTTTCATTTGGATTTCTGCTTTGAACAGATGGTCTGAAGTTTATAACCTCAGTGGCCCCTTCTGAGTATATTCTATGCTTTTATAAGGAACAGGTTTCAAAATGACAGAACTATTTGAGCAAATCATATGACAATATATATTCTCTTGGCCGTTTCAAAGAAAACAGCCACTGTCCTTTCTGTTTGCAAGCTTTTTTGACTTCCAGAAACCAATACAGTTAATAAGAAAGGAGGTTAATGCATTCTGACAGTTTGATGGAATTGCTCTTTTTTTCCCCTCCTCTCTCTCTCTCTTCTTATGATGTAATTCATAAAAATGTCTTGCACCATTTATGCGGTCTTTTGTACTTTGCATTTAAGAATGAAAAAATAAGTTTCTTCAAAGAAACCCTGGCATATTTCTCGGGGAACCACTGAGTTGTCTGTGCCTCGTGCATCACGAATAGTAACCATTAACCTGTCGTGAACTTAAGGGAAATCTATGCAGCCTCAAAGAATGTCAGTGTGACTGATCAGAGCTTTGTGCACTGATCCTTTTAGGAAGAAATTTGATGGTGTGGTGGCGGCGCAGTGGTTAGAATGCAGTATTGAAGACTAACTCTGCTCACAGAGCCAGGAGTTCGATCCTGACTAGCTCAAGGTTGACTCAGCCTTCCATTCTTCTGAGGCCAGTAAAATGAGGACCCAAATTGTTGAGGAAAATATGCTGACTCTGTAAACCGTTTAGAGAAGGCTGTAAAGCACCGTAAAACACTATGAGCTCTAGCGCCGCAGTGGTTAGAGTGCAGTACTGCAGGCTACTTCTGCTGACTGCTGGTTGCCTGCAATTTGGGTGTTTGATTCTCACCAGGCTCAAGGTTGACTCAGCTCTCCAGCCTTCTGAGGTGGGTAAAATGAGGACCCAGATTGTTGGGGGAAATATGCTGACTCTGTAAACCACTTAGAGAAGGCTAAAAAGCACTACGAAGTAGTATGTAAGCAGTATGTAAATCTTATTGCTATTGCTAAGAACAAATCATGATGATGTATACTAATTATTTAAATATTAATAACTTGAGCATTACTATTATAAATAAAACAATGTTTTCAATAACTTTCCATATTTAAGACACATAACATCAGCCATTTTTACTGACCAAAGTAACTTTTTGGGATAGCTTGGACTGAGACAGAGTAATAAAGTCCTCTAGTGAACTTCCATGGATACGGATGTTTTTAAGCCTGGATTTACTCAGCTGTAGTACAATTTAAATTCTAGCTCTCTTTAAGATAAAGCGAACCATTGATTTTCTCCATTTTAGTCCCTCATCACCACTTTTCAATATCTCAATAATCTCTTAAGAGCTATGGTCAGGGGTATCTACAGGTTACAATAAAACAAATTTAAGATGGTAGCTGCGATGATATAATATTTGCCCATTTTTAAGGTGTATCATATATACTCCACTTTTTTTAAAGTGCTCTTTTAATTGCACAGTTATCATCTTGATTTAACCACACTTGTAGCTATTCCTGTATATGCATGTGGTGTAAAGTTTGGGCATATACAAAATGGCTTTATTTTGTTGAAGAATTTCTTTTTAACGATGCAGTATTCCATCATCTCATTTTCTCAGGGTTCAGAACATTTTAGAAGGCAGAATATCTCTTCTGGATTCTTGATCTTTTTTTGCAATACATAATTGGATTATTTTGATCTGAAGTTTAGACCCTTATCTAACGTGGTGACCAAACTTTTCCACTAATGGTTTAAATCTCCAACTATCTTCTCATATCAATAGCTCACAATTTCTTCTCTGTGCTCCTCTACCTGTTCTCTCTTTTTCTTAAGTAGTCTTAACAAAGAAAATGGGTTTGACCAGTTAGGACAATAACATTAGGCAACTGGACATGAACATAAAAGTAAATTGGTTTCCTAATTAGGTTAGCCCCAAAGTAAACAACCTGAGGCAAGAGAGCTTAATGCAGCTCCCTAAAATTGTTAATGCTAATTTGCTAGAAGGAGAAAGGTTGCATTAAGTAAGAAATAGACCTGTTATTTATGTTTGTTTACCTTATAATTTCTTTGTTAATTGAATTATTTTAATTTTAATGAAGTTTGAATTAAGTCTTTGGTCTGGCCCCATTCAATTCTTTGCTCGAATCCTCCCAGTCTTTGGAATATACTGTAGCTTATAGCATACAAAGGCCAATGGTGACGTTTAAGTCAAGTAAGGTCATCTGCTCCTTAGATAGCCACTTCTAGAAGCAAGAGAGAAGAACAGAGCATAATTAGGATTGCTTTAGCACAAATGAGCCTAAATTTTGATTGAATCAGTCTCATAATAACTTCTGAACCAACTGTTTAATTCCTAACATCTTTAAGGGATAGGCTGTGAGTTGAGATGACACCATTATGGATGTTATGACACCATATAGCAATAGCAATAGCACTTAGTTTATTATTACCTTTATTGTCAGAGTACAACATGTGTATAATGAGATTGGCTTATATACCACTTCACAGTGCTTTACAGCTCTCTCTAAGCAGTTTACAGAGTCAGCATATTGCCCTCAACAATTTGGGTCCTCCACTTCAGAAGGATGGAAGGCTGAGTCAACCTTGAGCCTGGTGCGATTCGATCTGCCAAACTGCAGGCAGCTGGCTGTCAGCAGAAGTAGTTTGCAGTACTGCTCTCTAACCACTGCACCACCAAGGTTATATCCATATAACACCATTATGGATATTGAGGGGCTGTCACAAAGATGGGGGGGCAAACTATTTACCAAAGCACCTGAAGGCAAGACAAGAAGCAATGGAAAGAAACTAATCAAGGAGAGAACCAACCTAGAACTAAGGAGAAATTTCTTGACAGTGAGAACAATTAACCAGGGGAACAACTTGCCTCCAGAAGTTGTGGGTGCTTCATCACTGGAGGTTTTAAGAAGAGACTTGTTTGGAATAGTATAGGGCCATGATGGCGAACCTATGGCACACACACTACAGGTGGCACGCAGAGCCATTTGTGCCGGCACGCAAGCCGCAGGCAAATTTACCTCACTGCGCATGTGCGCACCTCACAGCTGATTTTCAGTCCATTTTGGCCTCCCAGAGGTTGAGGAAAGCCTGCAGCTTTTGCAGTCTGAAAAATGGGCCCATTTCATCACTTCCTGTACTTCCGGAAATACCGGAAGTGACGAAACGGGCCCATTTTTCAGACTGCAGAGGCTTTCCTCAAGCCTCTAGGAGGCTGAAAAAGGCCTCAAATGGGCCGAAAATCAGCTGTGAGGTGCAATGTAGATAAGGGGGTGGCAGAGGGGTTGCATGCACATATGTAGGGGGCATGGGGGGCACACACATTGCCTTCTGGGTGCTGGCCCCAAAAAGTTAGCCACCACTGGAAATAGGGTCTTCTCCTGCTTGAGCTGGACTAGGTGACCTCCTAAGTCCCGTACAACTCTGTTATTCTATGTTCTAACTCACAGCCTATCCCTTAAATGCATTTCTAACATTTCTGCTTGAGGAAAGCTTGAAGTTCATTGGTAGAAAACAAGGAAACTATCCATGCTGATTCTGTCTTACATGGCCCTTCTAGATCCCGCCCAATTCTCGACCCCCAGGGTGCATTTTATATGCCCAGTTCAACAACCTGGGCTGATTGTTAAGCATCTCCTAAGTAGCACAAAGCATGATGTGATGTCCCAAAAAATTAAACCAAAGGCAAATTAAATAGCACTCATCTGTGCTTAATTATCAGACACTTGCAGGTAATTTTAACAAATTAGATATTTAAGTTGCTCAGAAAGCAGTAAATTAATGCATACAGCATGATTTGCCATAGTTTGGTCTATTAATCTTACTTTCCGTTTTCTTAATTACACTTCTTCGATGTTATCTGTTGCTTGTGAGCTATGGAGGCACTTTTTCCAGCAGAGATAAAATGATGATAGTAATATGCCCGTGGGACGGTACTTTAAAATGACCTAATCTGAAAGCATATGAAGCTCAGCATTAAAAAGAATCCAGAACGTACAGAGAAATTTGCAGTGAACTAGCAGAAATGAGACGGTAACCTAAAAGGAAAGAGATGGGTGCTTTAAAAGGGGCACAAGGACAAGTGATGGTCTGTCAACCATCAAACTGGAACATGCTTTAAAAGGAAAGACCACAATTTCTGCCCCATTGTTTCAGCAACTATTCCAAGCGTGTATCTCCGGAAAATGGTGTGCCTAGCACCTTACTGCATGACTTAGGACCAGCTTTTTAAGAGCAGAAATAAAAGGAAAAGTGTAGTCACTAGTCTTGCATTCTTCTGATGGCTTCTAATGGCTGTTCCCGGAATTTCCAGCCAAATATACACCGGCTCATCTTCCAAATAGCTAATGAAGTCAAATGACAGCTCTAAATTAGACATGAGTGACTTTCTTGTGGCGGATGGCTGTCCTTAATGCTTCTGTCTGGTTTTAGGAGCCACAGGAGGTAGAGTGATGCAAAGGAGATGGAGGTCTCGTTCCAAAAATACCCATTGGTTAGATGCTTTTTTTTCTTTTTCCTGATATTCAGAGGGGTCTTTAAATTGGAAGCACACAAGTTAAACTTATATTCACTTTTATCAGCAGTTTACTGAGAGAAGTTCTCTGTAGTTTATTCCTAAATTGTCCTAAAAGTAAATACCAGGACTTCTCAGCTTGCAACCATCACAGAGCGCAAAATTTCTGTTCTTAAGTGAGACAGTTGTTAAATGAATTTTGCCTCATGCTACAACCTTACTTGGCACTGTTGCTAACTAAATTGCTGTAGTTGTTAAGTTAGTAACACAGTTGTTAAACAAATGGGCTTCCTCACTGACTTTGCTTGTCAGAAGGTCACAAAATGGGATCATGGGATCCTCTGGGACCCAGCAACCATCATATGTGTGTGTGTGTGTGTGTGTGTATGTGCATACACACACACACACACACACACATATATGAGATCGTGGAGATGTTGCAACAGTTGTAAGTGAAAAATGGCCATAAGTCACTTTTTTCAGTGCCACTGTAATTTTGAGCAGTCACCAAATGAACTGTTGTAACTTGAGGACTACCTGTATGCTTTTCCTTGTATGCCTCCCTGAATTGTACACAATGGTTGCAATGACAGAGCAAGGATTACAATCCAAAAAGGGGGAAGAAAGGCTTTTTAATTTTACGAATGCAAAATATTTAAAGTAGCATCCATTTGATCAATGGTTTATTGCAAGACTTAAGGTGAACTCCCACAAAGTCAAGGATACTACAGACATCTTCTTGGAAGGATGTACATGTGGACCTCTGCTTACAACGCTTCCTTTAGTGATTGTGTTGTGGCCCGCCAGCGGCCAGCAGAGCTGGCGGCAGACTCGGACAGTGAGGAGGTTGAAGAGGAACATGGGCCAGTCGTGGAGTCTGGGGAAGGCTCGGATGAGGGCTCTGCGTCAGAGGCAGAGATGGGGCCAGGGCTGTCTGACAGTTATCAGCTGCCTTCAGAGTCGGAGATCAGTGGGGCAGAAGAACAGCTGGAACCTGTTCCCAGTGTGCGCATGCACAGAGCTGCCAGAAGAAGGGAACAGTTAAGGAACAAGGATCGATTCGGGAGTAAAGGCTCAGGTGGATAGTGAATGGTCCCTCCCAAAGGGAATAAAGAGGAGCGAAAGGGGAGTGGTGTTTGCAGGAGATTAATTAATTCAATTCATTAGAGCGAAGGTCTGTTCCTGACTTCTTGCCAAGTAATTGCTGTTACAGCATGGTGTTTGGAAGATATCGGCCTGGCAACACTCCAAGCCTGATAAAGATCTGTAGTTGTGAAATCTCATGAAAGACTGTTTGCCGGGACTTTACTGGAGAGGAATTCCATTTAACCTAAATAAAAGGGGTTTTATTGGGATGAGGAGTCTGTTTCATGCTTTTGGGAAGGTCTAGGTCAGAACAGATTGTTCAAAGTTACAGTGGCACTGAGAAAAAAGTAATTGATGACCATGTTTCACATTTACAAACGCTTGCAGCATCCCTGTGGTCACGTGATCAACATTCAGCTGCTTGGCAACTGGCATGTACTTAGAACGGTCCTAAGTACATGCCAGTTGCCAAGTCCCAGGGTCACGTGATCCCCTTTTGTGACCTTCTGACCGGCAAAGTCAATAAGGGAAGCCAGATTCACTTAACAACTGTGTTACCAACTTAACAACTGCAGAGATTCACTTAACAAATGTGGGAAGGAACATCATAAAAACAGCAAAACTCACTTAACAAATTCTCACTGAACAACAAAAAATTTGGGCTCAATCGTGGTCACAAGTCAAGGATTATCTATAATAGGAAACAACCAGTGGTGGGATTCCAAAAATTTTGCTACTCGTACTTGGTGGGCATGGTTTGGTGGACGCAGCAGGGAAGGATACTGTAAAATCCCCATTCCCTCCCCAGCCCACTAACCTGCTTTCCAGCTCTGTTCTCCTGTGGAGGGCAACCAAAGAAGACCCAGCCAATCAGCTGGGACTCAAAGGGAGGCAGAGAAGAGATGGGGTTGGCGGGACCAGTCAGAGGTGGGATTTGCTGGTTCTCCAAACTATTCAAAATTTCTGCTACTGGTTCTCCAGAACTGGTCAGAACCTGAATACCACCTTTGCAAACAACATCACTGAGAGCTTTAATTTTGTAGGGTTCATTCTATTGAAACCCGAATACACAGCCCCAGGAGCAACGAGAATGGCAGCAACATTTTACAAATGGAGGACTAGTTTGAAGGATAGCTGGTGCCTTGATAAAGCAATACCAACCGCTACCTATCACCCGTCAAAACAACGTCAAAAAGCTCATGCATCAGAAGAACTGGAAGAGAAAACAAAGAAAAAAATTATTTTGTTTTTCCGTCACAATTTCTTTCTAGCTGAACCAGGCAGGGAGCAGAAGAAGCATATTTCAGTATGACTTTGGTGTCTCTCATCGAGCTACACTTCCTGAATGTGCTGTCACAATGACAAATTTTGCCCAGGTTTTAGCTACACGAATTCTAATCTGCAAGCCAGTCGTCGTACTTCTTTGGAGTGGAAGAACAAGTCAAATGTTTAAGCTTTCGAAGCCCGTATGCTTCTTCACCTGAATATGTTTGCCTTCATTTGGTAAGGCTAGAACTACACCGGAGCTCTCAAATCTCTCTCTTTTCAAATTGTATTAACAAATTTGCATTAAAGATACCGGCAATTTTCTGTTCCAAAAAAGAACAGCCTGCTCTGCTTTGAAACTCGATGTTAGCACAGACTAGCTCGATACCCTTGCTTCGCTGTGAAACTATGTGGTTGAGCTTAGTTCTGGGGGAGGAAAATAAGGGGGGAAAACTATGCCTCTGCCTACCAGCATCCATCAGTATTCATCTGGCTAGCGTCCTGTCAGTGTGTGAGAGAGTTGAGGGCTGTTTGGAAACTGAAGCAGTATTTGCCGTGTGAGCAAGAAGGAGACAGCGAGGAGCCTGGGCATGGCTTAGCTCAACTGTTCTGAACTAAAGCTGCTTGGTGCTGTGAAACTAAAACTGAAACTCCTCTCCTCTGCTTGTGTTTTTCATTTGGAACATATTTCTTTTCAGGTGGGGAGTGGAAGTAGAACTCCTTAGCATCAGAGCGTGTTAATAATAATATATGAAACACTAATGCTCCGATGGTCATTTTGAAAAATCCTTTCTTAGTGAGCACCTAGAAGCCAAGAGGAACATACGTGCCCAATTTCAAGTTTGTAGGCTTTATGGTTCTGGAGATTTTGTGATGATGCTTGAGTGGTATTTCGCTTTTATGTATATATAGATAACCAAACCAATGTTCCAGAGAGATGACCTCAGGTGGTACTAGATGTGAGGACATTCAACATCTGCAATAACAACAATTGTTGTCTTGTGACATGACCACAGTTCAAGTTTAGGCATACTAAGTAACAGTGGATTCCAAAGGGCTTACCGTTGAGTAAGTGGATGTAGGATTGTCATGTAAGTCTGTGCTTCCTTGGAACAAGGTTTGGGTCAGAACAAGGGGCTACCTGTAGTCCTTGCTTAGTGTCCACTGGTGCTTGAGGGACTAGAGGTAATCCTTGCTTAATGACCCATTTGTTCAGTGACCAAAGTTACTCCTGAATGAGGAGGAGACTTATGACCGATCCTCATAGTTGTGGCCATCACAGTGTCTTTACAATCACATGATTGCAATTTAGGCACTTGGCAACTGGCTCACAATTATGACATCACAGTCTCCTGTGATCACACGACTGCCATTTGTAATCTTTACTGCGGGCATCCAACAAGCAAAAGCAATGGGGAAACCAGAAGGAAGTCGCAAAAGGTGGTCACAGAATCCTGTGTTTATGATCGTGACAGCAGTGTTGGTCCCAAAGCGAGGACTTCCTGTATTGATCCTGATTCCACACAGAAGAATTGCATGTCCCATGTAAGAATTGCACGCTCTTTTCTCGAAGCTGCTAGCCAAGTATGATGGTGTGAAGGAATAGATAAGGTTCATAAGCAAGATAGCGCTATTGTTTAGAAAGAAAACTGCCTTCCAGCCTGAGTCAATTCCTGATGTGTAGAAATCAATTGCTTTTCCACATATCGGTTTTAATTTTAAAAAGAAGAGAAACAGACAATACATTTTTTTTCTCCCAAAGAGGAGACAGATGGTTCATATTTACAGAAATAATATAACCCATTTAAGCATAAAGATTTCATTAAAAAAAAAAAAACTCTGGGGTCCCTTTAGGTTTAGCTTCTTTCTTTTGTCTATTCTTTGAGACTGAAATGTGCAAGGCGTGCTAGGGGTATATTGCTGCTTCCTCACTAAGGTGCAGATAATGTCAAGAAAATAAATGAAGCCCACTGCTCTCTGATTGAAAGCAAATACTTCAGGGCACTTTTGGTGGTCCTTTGGGTGGGAGTTAATTTTAAAATGCTTAGTAAAAGAGTAAACAAGTTAGAATGTGCAAAAGGAAGATAAAGCAGCCAAAAAAAACCCCCAGAATCTGAAACAAGGGATCCAAGGCAACCAACGGAATTATCTAAGAAGTTGCAAAGTTTACCTTTTTTTTTTTTTTTACATTTGATTTGATTTGTCAATCACTTACAAGATACAGGTATAAGAATAAATATAGTTTTGAATACATGAGATAGATACTTATAAGCAAAATAACAAGAAACAATAGGACAGGGACGGTAGGCACGATTGGTGCGCTTATGCACGCCCCCTACAGGCTTCTTAGGAAAGGGGTGAGGTCAATAGTAGACAGTCTAAGGTTAAAGTTTTTGGGGAAGAAACCAGAGAGTCAGTCAGAGTATTCCAGACATTAACCACTCTGTTGCTGAAGTCATATTTTCTGCAGTCAAGTTTGGTGATGTTAACCTTGAGTTTGTACCTATTGTTCGCTCTTGTGTTGTTATGGTTGAAGCTGAAGTATTCATTTGCAGGTAGGACATTGCAATATATGATTTTATATACTATATTTAGATCAGACCGGAGGCGGCGTAGTTCTAGGCTGCAAACACCTCGAGCCACATCAAATTCTGCGAGACTCCGCTCATCTTGAACTGGCGCCACATTGGCTAATTTAGCCAACTGATTGGTATCGATTGTGAATATGGTAAATTAGATGCAGGAGATGTGATCAGCACTCGCAAGCCAAAATGTCTTGACTTCAGCATCCCTTCGCCACGACGGTAGGTAAATTAATAATCATTATTAGCATTACCCTATAATGAAAAGCCAATGTTTGCTTGATAAGTCATTAGAGAAGTTGATATCTCCCTGTGTTTTCTGCTGAAAAGTTTGCCTTTTTTAGAAGTTTCATAACTTGTCCCCGACGGTTAGGTTTCCCAGGATGCTCAAGAGGAGAGGGACAAAGGAAAATCAGGCAAAGGAAGGAACAGAAGCTACAAGAAAGGAAGGCAAATCAAATAAGCCCCTCAATCTATCCAGAGAAATCCAAGGGCAGAAGGAAGAACATCCCTGATGCCTTCTTTCATCAATCAGTTTTCATCCAGTTTTGATTTTTACAGATACTGGAAGTTTTAAAAATTGTAATCAAGCATCTTTAAAAGGAAGCAGTGGGGTGAAGGATGATTATGCCTGACTAGCTAACAACTGGACTTCAACTAGAATATAACCAGTTTGATCTGCATTGATCTATTGAAAAGATGGACAATCTTTACTGTCTGGAGTGAAGCCTTTTGGGTATAGAGAGAGAAACACTACAGTAGGTAGAGTGAGGTCCAAAGTGACATGACACAGACAAGGATTGAGCCAGCATTTCCTATTCTCCTCTGGTTTTACAACAGAATAATAGAGTTGGAAGGGATTTTGGAGGTCTTCTAATCCAATGTCCTGCTCAGGCAGGAGGTTCTACACCATTTCAGACAAATGGCTGTCCAATCTCTTTTTAAAAACCTCCAGTGATGTGGCCCTCACATCTTCTAGAGCAGTGGTCCCCAACCTTTTTTGTGCCACGGCCCGGTACCAGCATCACAAAATGATCCGCGGCCCGGTACCGGCATCAGCACGCATGACAAGGCAAGGCGAGCCGAGCGACTGGCCAGCCAGCCATCCCCCGTTTCTCCCCGCCACCTTCAACTCCTCCTTTGTACCTTTGTCGATGGGCTTCGCTTCAGGACGGCTTCAGGACGGTCACTCAGCTCACCTTGCCTTGGGTGCTGAAAGAATCCTCGCGCCTTAGTTTTGTTCGAAGCCCCCCCCTTCGATGAAACTAAGGCGCGAGGATTCCTTCAGGACCCAAACGCCGCTTTCCAACTGGAAAAGCTCACCCAGAAGCACTTTCTTGTCAAACAAGATGGCGGCGCCTAGCAAACCGGCAGCCCGATAGGAAATGTTCCACGGACCGGTACCGGTCCGTGGCCCGGTGGTTGGGGACCCCTGTTCTAGAGGCAAGCCATTCCGCCAGTTAATTTTTCTCACTATCAGGAAACTTCTTCTTAGTTCTAGATTGGTTCTCTCCTTGATAGCTTCCAACTCTTGCTTCTTGTTCTATCTTCAAGTTGACTTCCTCTTCTTCAGATAGAACTGAAATACGTCTAACACCTAAAGGAGGGGGCATTCTTTTCAGATAATATTAACGGGGGATATTTTCCAAAGAGTTTTTGAACGTGTGCATATAACCTCATGAGTTTGTCTTTTAGTGTTGGCATCTGACCTGGGATAAGGATGGGAGGGTTGGTTTCCAATTTCAATCCCTGTGGGCCTTGTCAGATGGTTTATTTTAATTATTTTTACGCCAGTTCATTATTGATAGTCATTTGTCAGGGTGATTGTGCTTTGAAAAATGGGTTAGAAGTCCTGAAAGAAATAAATTTGTCTCTTTGTCTGGCAGCTAGTATGTAGAAGCAGTCAATTTCTGACAATACTTGATGTGCAGCAGTCAGTGTTTGACATTGACTTGTAGGAGTCAATGTTTGACAATATTAGAGAATAGGCATGTTGAAACTATCAATTTTGGACAATTTCTTGGTCATCACTGTGAATGTTTCCCAGGAATTGACAGCTGACAGTCATTGCCAGGAAGCAAAAAACATACAACATTTGATAGCATCTCAGAAATGGCAGAGGGCTGGAGTGGAGTAATCCCCATCTATAATGTGTGTGTGTGTGTGTGTGTGTGTGTGTTTGTGGGTGTTCAATATCATACAAAAAAAAAAGCAATCTAATCGTCACAATAAACAACTAAGTCTAAGGAGTATCAAGAACAAATGATAGCCGCACAGCAAAGCAAGAATTTTAAAAAAGCAAAACAAAACCCAGGAAGAAATGGGGGTAGGGAATATTTACTGAGATCTTGTCACTAAACCATAGAGGCAAATTTATTCACTATTGTTTTCAGTATGAACAGACCTATGGGGCCCATTCTGACTAGCACACTCTTGGGACACACCAAAACAAAAAGGTCTTAATTTATTCAATGCTGAATACAGATAATCAAGGTTAAAAACACATAGAAATACATGAGATTGCTAAGGTGGGAATATCTACCTTTCATTGTGTTAAGGTCTTGGGAATTAAGAGCTGACCAGCAGTGAAGCTGATGCAATATAGGCTGATGCAATAAGAATGAATCTGCATAGCATGAGTATTTCCCTTTAAGATTGGGGATGGGTTCTACCCCTTTAAGAAGTGTTTATATAGAGTCAGCCATTAGAAGACGTGTCTTCTTTCCTTGTGTCCAGTATTCATTGCAGAGTTCTCTGTGTAGAGAAGAGGAAAGATTGCTTGTAAGATATCTTGCCTACCACGTATATGTCTGTATATAACTGTTGTACATAACTACTGTTAAATGTCTAAGTCTGGGTGTGCTGTGTTTTGCTCCTGTGTTGTCTCATAATGGTAGTCATGCTGCAAACGCTCTGACACATTGTATCTTTCTAACTTCTGCCAATTGCAACACCGGGGCCAGAAGCACTTCAAGGGGGTGTTATTGTAGGTGGGAAAGGTGACAGAGAGGCACAAGTCAAGGGTCCCACCAGACGGTACAGTTCAATTAATAAGACCTGGAGCACACTCCCTGTCTGATCTTATGGGACAAAAACATTTGAAGCAAGATGGTTCCATCGATAAAAAGCTTCTATAGGAGGAGAGGCAGAGCCTGGAGGTGGAGTCAAGAGAGGAATCAGTTTGGAATCGTTACATGATCACAAATGATCCAAATCCAGCCTTACCTGAATTCCCTTGACATTTTAATGCTGACCTTACTCTTTGTTTATGGGCTTGAGCAATAAATCTTCTTAACTGGCACTTACTGTAATTTGTGGTCCTGATTCTTTGCACCTGACATCTTCTGAGTCGACATTCGTTGATCATCTGTTATTGTGGGGTAGGGGTTTTTTTTGCAGGATCATTTATCCCAAAATACACCAAAGGAAAGATTTATGCACATACGCACATAGGCTTCTCCATTCTTACTATCCTGTATTTTATTGTTTTAATTAGGACTTTCTTGTATATTTTAACACTCCTGAGTAATCCCAGGAATACATACAGGAGCATCCCCAGCATAATTTTATTCAATTTAAACACAAAGGAATTTCTTCAACCTCTAGCTTAACATTTGAGTAAATTGCTTTGCACTCAGCCACCAAACATGATAGGCAGACTCTGCTCTCTAAAACTGATGGTTTCGAGCGTTTAAAAAATATCGGCCTCTTCAAAATTAGATTAATGTGGCCAAATTAATAAAGACACTGAAGGGGGGGGGAAGAGAAGGGAATTGAAATTAAAGAACAACGTCGCCTCTCCAACGGACATTTTAGCATGATGTTTAACATTGCAAAGATTAAAAAGAATCCATCCGCATCATTAATGTGATAGACCATCAAAGTAACTCTGAGTTTGATCAGCTTCAAGATTTGCAATGAAGCAGAAGGGCACAATGAGAGAAAAGGTTTCTTTCCCTTCTTTAGTTTTCAACTTGGAGTACTGCTTTAAATATTTAAGAAGAAAACTGGGGTTGGGTCAGCTCTAGGTTAGTTCCTGCATACATATGGATGGTGAGATTTTCCTTTATTTCCATTTATCTTTCACGTGGCAGGTGAATATGTGAAATAGCAATAGCACTTAGACTTATATACCATTTTACAGTGCTTTACAGCCCTCTCTAAGCGGTTTATAGAATCAGCTTATTAGCCCAACAATGAACAGAGCTAGCCTGCAATACGGCATTCTGTGCCACGATAGAGGGAGGGAGGGAGGGAGGGAGGGAGGGAGGGAGGGAAGGAAGGAAGGAAGGAAGGAAGGAAGGAAGGAAGGAAGGAAGGGCAATAGCCCTTAGACTTATATACCACTTTACACTGCTTTATAGCCCTCTCTAAAGGGTTTACAGGATCAGCATATTGCCCCCAACAATCTGGGTCCTCATTTTACCCATCTCGGAAGGATGGAAGGCTGAGTCAACCTTGAGCCTGGTGAGATTGTCACAAATGGACATCCGTGGACACTGGTTATACCAGGGGTTTCCAAACTTAAGACTTGTGGACTGCAACTCCCAGAATTCTCCAACCAGCTCTACAAGTCTTAAAGTTGCCAAGTTTGGAGACCTCTGAGTTATACACTGAAGTAGCCTGTGGGACTCACTGGATTTGGTGGAGGAAGGGGGAGAATGGTTCTACTGGGTAGATGCAAATTTGATTTAGATCCACAAGCCGAGATATTGTCACATACTTTTAAAAAAAATCAGTGGAGAGGCTATTCTGTTCCATTTCTTCTCTTCCTGGGGAAAGGAAAGACACCAGTCATATCAACTTGTTTAAAAGTTGGAAGAAGAGAGAGAGAGAGTATCATTGGAACTGAGCAGGGGAAAAAAAACCAGGAATAAGTCTTCTAGAAGTCATATTGCCAAAAAAATCTCTCCAGACAAGAACAGGGCAGCTGCTGATACATTACACTTTGGTAGCTTCTCATTAAAGTCTATTTTTGTTCAATAAACGTCAACTTTGAAGTGAGTAATGAAGTAGCTCTGGAAGGCCGGATTCTTCCTTGCTTTGTGTCCATTTATCCTTCCTGTAGAGAGTCTGAACTGTTTCTTAGAATGGAGAAGACCTTTGCTGGCTGGGTGATCCGTGCATCGTGGCACATGATAAACTCACATACCTCATGGAAATTAGAGTTGATGTTACATATGCTATGACTGGGTTTTGTAATGGGGTTGTTGGAATACAGCAGAGATAGTTTAGATCATCTAGCTTGTTTTCAAGAGCCCTCTGTTTGTAAATAAGGTATGTGCGAATGAACCACTAGGCTGTGGTCCAGTGGTGGAATTCAAAAATTTTTACTACCAGTTCTGTGGCCGTGGCTTGGTGGGTGTGGTTTGGTGGGCGTGGCAGGGGAAGGATACTGCAAAATTCCCATTCCCTTCCCACCCCACTAACCTGCTTTCTAGCTCTATTCTCCTGTGCAGGGCAACCAAAGGAGACGCAGCCAATCAGCTGGGACTCAGGAGGCAGAGAATAGATGGGGGCGGGGCCAGTCAAAGGCAGTATTTGCAGGTTCTCTGAACTACTCAAAATTTCCATTACCAGTTCTCCAGAACGGGTCAGAACCTGCTGAATACCACCTCTGCTCTGGTCTGCAAATAGGGTCAGTGTCCCTCCCTCCAAGCCCCAAGATGGCTTTGGCTAGGTCAGCTTCAGGGTTGACAGTCAGGCTAACTGTAGGAGATGACCAGGCTTAACCTGAGGGCGGCACTAAATGTGTTAACAGTTTGGAGTTGGTACCTCCCCACAACAGACCTAACTCCAGTCCCCCCCACATGAATTCCATTAACTCTTATCTAGTGTCAATTTACTTCCACTGTTAGATCATATTATTGCCTATAGGTAGCATTAAATAAGCTCATAGTATTTTTGAACACTACCGCGGCTCCTGATTTATTGTGCCTGTCATTAACTATCCAAAGCCTGTGAGAGGGAAGTTAATATCACCCAGGATGGTTTTTAGATATATAGGAAACTGCCTTCTAATGTCCTAAAGCCTAAACTTGGGTCAGTGAAACACAAACTAGAGTGTTCAGATATCGTGGGATTCCCCCTCAAAATAAACTAAAACATTGCTCTGTATAACATCTCACATAACATGCTAAGGCAATGTTCAATACCTTGAATCAAAAATTACCCAAGATCCCACTGACTTTTTTTTGTCAAAACTGCAAGTCCCCTCCCCAGTTATGAGCCTCCCTCGTTCATTGGTCAGAACCTTGAACAATTGCTGAGCAAGTATGTAGAGTTGTAATTGCAGGAATATTCCAATCTCGGATGGCAAACCTCAGATAAAGAATGTTTCCAAGCAAATACAACTCAGGTAAACAAAGTCACTAATCTAAAGGAGAATTAGAGAGAGGAAGTAAACATATGTTAGACTTTAACTAGAGATAATTAATTGTATAGATTACTATGCTAAACAGTAACGAAAGTTAAGCAGTAACCAAAGTTAACCAATGATGGAGGATAATTAAAAATGTGTATAAATGCAAGACTAGACTCCAATAAAGTTCATCATGATTCAGTTGTTCATGATCAAACAACTCAACTGCCTCGTCAAGTGGAGATTGATTGATTGATTGATGAAACTTATTTGCCACCCATCTTGAGCATCGGTGGCGCAGTGGTTAGAGTGCAGTACTGCAGTCCACTTCTGCTGACTATCGGTGGAGTTTGGCATCGGTGCAGTTTGGCAGTTCAAATCCCACCAGGCTCCAGGTTGACTCAGCCTTCCATTCTTCCTAAAATGAGGACCCAAATTGTTGGGGGCAAAAGGCTGACTCTGTAAAACTGCTTAGAGAAGGCTGGAAAGCACTGGAAAGCAGTTTATAAGTCTATATGCTATTGCTATTTGGAGACTGTTCATTTTATAACAACTCATGGGATATTTCTATTCACCAAGTTTGGGGAACGCTATTTTACTTTTGCAATATATTTAACAGGAAGGAGGACTCTGGACAGCTTACAGCAACATACGTACAAAACTCTAGGTAAATTCAATAAATAAATAAATAACTTATATTCAGCCAGGTAAGCCAGTATCAAGTGCCAGAGAAATCAGGAGATTTGGACAGTTCAAATGAATCTAAAATATATTGCAAGCTTAAGCTCTCTAGAAGAATCTGAGCTACCAATGGTCAAGGGAAATGAGTGGGGATTAAGAGGGCAGTCGAGGTAGGCTGGACTTAGATCTCTTATGGGCATGCAGGGACTCATGACTTATGATGCGTTTGACCCCTCCTTCGGGCTCAGCCTGCTCATTTCCCACAGCCAGTAAACAGAGCTTCCCCGAAAGGTTCATTGACAAACAGCTCTTATCCTTACCTCTGCTGTAGCTTGATAAATAACATGCCAAATCCAAACAATGAATAATCCAACAAGAGATAAAGCTATTGTCTTTATACATGCATGCAGTTCCAAATACATGTTGTGTACCTGCTGAGACAGGCATTATTTTCTCACTCAGAAGATTGTAGCAGGTAATTTTGCTCACTGTATCACATTATTTGTCAGCAACTGCAAGCTGTCACCTCTATAGGAAGGAAACACCTCTAGGCTGATTTCAAACCACAAAAGCTCATATGAAAGATAATGAGAATCGCCAAGATATGAGCACAGAGTTTCATTCAGATGTAACGTATTGAAAGATAAACAGCCAGTCTATTATTATTTGCAAAATGGTCAGCTGTGATTGCTTTGTTTAGCCCTCTTTTAAATTGTTGATTCTCCAAGAAGTAGCAAGCTATTTTCAATTGCCATCAGAATGCAACAGCGTTTTTTGTAAAAAAAAAAAAATAGAAAGAAAGAAAGGAAAAGTCTTTATTTGGCTATGTATTGAATCATTTTTGAAAAATAATGTTTCTCAAAAATACGTACAAAGAGCAGTAGGTTAGGAGACTTTAAGCTCCACTTTTCTCAAAATAAAAGTAGGAGGAAAACAAAACAATAAAGAAGATAAATACGAGAACAGATTTCTGTCCAAATACCCAGAAACTAACAATTTTGACTTAACATAACTTCAATTTTTATGATTATGATATATAGTTAAAATGCTATCTTAATGCATCTTTCATTAAAATGTAAAAGGAAATTAACATAACCTACAGCCACAAATTGAAGCTTCTCCAGATGTTGAGAAAGCCTCTGCAAAAATAGCAGCAATGGTAACAGAATGGAAATCAATTTTATTCTGTAAATTTTTATCCATATTTGTTCTTGGCTCTTTGCCTTCAACCAGTTCAAAGTGAAAATTTAATGATTTTGGTAAAGGCCTTGTTCCTTGTCAATGAGTTGAAAAATGAGACATTGTTTACATATTGCATCCATATTACTACTTGGATTGGTTATCAGGTTGGACGGTCACAGTATGGCTATCTATGGGAAACAAGCAACTTCTGAACAAAGTTTGCAATAAGTATTTTTTATTACTGGGTTGACTGTGACAATGAAAAAAAATGTTGCTCACTTAAGATGACCATGCTTGTTGGAGAAGTTTGGAAGCTAAAAGCCCCACATCTGAAAGCTGCCAGGGTTGGGAAACACTGCATTAAACCTTGTTTTGTGGATAAAGCCACAATGGGTAGGATTCCCACATGATGTTATACCTCTGTGATGGCGAACCTATGGCACACGTGCCACAGGTGGCACACAGAGCCATTTGTGCCAGCACCTAAGCCACAGGCAAACTTACCTCACTGAGCATGCACACGTCTCACAGCTGATTTTCGGCCTCCCAGAGGCTTGAAAAAAGCCTCTGCAGGCTTTGCAGGCCAAATAATAGGCTCATTTTGTCACTTCCTGTAATACCAGAAGTGATTAAATGGGCCTATTATTTGGCCTACAAAGCCTGCAGAGGCTTTTTTCAAGCCTCTGGGAGGCCGAAAAAGGCCTCAAACCAGCCATAAAATCAGCTGTGAGGCACAGTGCAGGTA
>NW_020769373.1:327552-356776 GCF_900518735.1 Pseudonaja textilis | reverse complement strand
AAGGAAGGAAGGAAGGAAGGAAGGAAGGAAGGAAGGAAGGAAGGAAGGAAGGAAGGTAGGTAGATACAGGGAGGGAGGGAGGGGAGGGAGGGAAGGAGGACGGGAGGAGCATACAAAGTAGGTCAGATTTTGAAATAACTGGTGAAGTGGGTGAGGAAAGCTGACATCTCCTTGGTTGAAGAGAAGAACTGCTAGGAAGAAAAATAATTTCCAAAAAAGGAAAATATATGGTATCTCAGTTCTGGTTCATGAAACATGTTAAGCCATAAACATGGGTTTAGTTTACCAAGTTCCATAAACCCAACTATTGTGGTTTATAAACTATGGTTAAGAGGTTATTAAGTTGTGAGAGTTCAAGAAACGCTTTGTCTTATTCAGCCATGGCTTTTGGCAAATGGATTTGTTCCTCTCATATCTAGATGGAAAAATGAGCTGGGAGTAACATTTTTTCCAAAAATGCTTTTCTTTTCTTCTGATTACATTTTTATGTAACACAGTAGGATGCAGAAGATGCAACAAACTAAGAATGCCATCAGATCCTATAGAAGTGAGCATCAACAAACGCTGGCAAAAATCATTTATATTCCAAAATCTTGGCTGATCAGATGAATCCAAAAAGCTGAGGAGGAATTAACAAGCGCTGCTATTTATAAATGACAAGAAAACTCTGGAAGAGCTTCTTTTTTAAAAAAAATACAAAAAAATATATTTTTAGATCCAAATGGAAGAAATAAATGTGGGCCTTAGCTAGCAAAAAAAGCAAAACGAAATGGAATTAAGTGGGGCATTGTTACTCTGCTAAATACGGAACATTGTTTCCCATCTTTAATTGTCAGCCGAACAAAAAACATACCAGGAAGTAGATATGCTGAAAGTCTAAAAAGATTTGGGACTTGCATGCTAAAGTAAGAGGAAGCAATGGGAGATTAATTAATTGCCCTAAGTTAATTAATTTAGGGCAAACTTAATTGCCCTAGATCCTCAGAGGACTTGGTCAAAGTCATACAGGCAAATGAGAACAGTTGTTCCAGCATCTTGGGCGATCAAAGGTCAACCAGTTGAACGCATGGACCAAAATTGTGCTTTCTAAGACAGTACTGCAGATAATCAAGGTGTTTATTTATTCCAGGGTATGATGGTTCAGCAATTAAAGTTGCTGAGCTTGTCAGCAAAGCTGACAGCCTGGGTTCGAGACCTGAGTGTGCGAGAGTGGGTGAGCTCCCAGTACTTGCCTCAACTCCTGCCCCAAGGCATGCAAATGCAAGCAGACAAATAGGTACCACTTCGGTGGGAAGGTAACAGCATTCCACACGCACTGATGTAGAGTCGAGATGGTCACATGACCAGGGAAATGTCTTTGGACAATGCTATCTCTCTTGGCTAAAAATTCAGCCCCTAGAATCAGATATGATTGGGCAGGGAATACCTTTTAGTTATTCTGGGAATATATCGTATATTTACAATCTGAGACCACATTTGAATGTAAGCAGATTTCTTCTGGCCTACAGTTGCTATTTAAATTTCAGGTACAACAACACTGAAGTTCTTCAATTGTCCACCTGTATTTTCTGGTATATAATACACAAAACTGTCAAACATGAACCTTGGTTCATATTGACTAGACTTCCTTTGCTTTAAATTAAATAGGAGAAGTGGAATGTTGCTGTTGTTGTTTTTTTAAATATAGCATAAGCTGTGCTAACAATGTACATTTTTCTTTCCCCAATCCAGTAAGCAAGACAAAGATAAAAACAAAAAGACCCTTTTCTGCCCTCAGGAACTCAGAGAGTCTATTTTGACAATAGAGGAGAGAAAAAGGAAGAGAGCAATGTATGAAACAAAAAAGGAAAAAAAAATAGAAAAACAGAAGACTTGCTCCAGGAGCATTAGAATATTACTTTTTTTCATGCAGCTGAGACAACGAAACATGAATAGGATTAATTCCTAGCCTTTTGTTTGTGATCAAAATGCAACGTAAAATATTCATGGCAAGTAAAATGTATGCATCATAATAAAAAAAGAGCATTTTGCTCATTTCTCAGGGCAGCCTGCTCAAATTCCCCTATTCTCAAAATCAGATTGTTATTGCATGCCCACAAATATGCATTCAGAATGAGGGATCCAAGGGCAAGAAGAGATGTTAACAGCGAAATTAAGAAAGAGAGAGAATATTCTCAATAATTACTAAGAAGTTTGGTGGAATTACACATTATATTTTTATGCCTTTTAACGGGGAATAAAAATACTCTCAGCTGATGGCCATGAAGCAAAATAACAGGCATATGATTACAGCAAATGCATAATCTATAGATTCTAAGGCATTTACAAACTATATTATGTTCATATTCCTGCTGACTTCAGTTTCCTCCAGTCCACGCATAGAAAATAGGGATCCTGAAAAGTGCATATATGAAGATCAGGATCTTATCAGGATAGAATCCAGAATACAATGACCCAGAGTGACTCCTTGAGATGGGTGGCTACAGAAATAAAATAAAGTTCAGAAATTTAGCCTATTCTTCTTACTTGTGAAGCGTTTCTTGGTTGGACAACCAGAATAACAGAATTGGAAAGAAGCTTGGAGACCTTTAGGAAAGTCTTCAAGTTCTGACTTGGTACTCCTTGACTCTTCATCAAAGCAAACAAAACCCAGGCCTTGAAAGTATGGACAGCAAAGCATCACATATTTAGAGAGCCAAATAAAGAAGTAATCACAATTCTTCTGACATTCTGCAAATTTCTGCAGCTGAGAATAGAATAGAGTAACAGAGTTGAAAGGCCTTCTAATCCAACCCCCTGCTTAGACAGGAAATCCTACAGCATTTCAGGCAAATGCTTGTTAAAAACTTCCAGTGTTGGAGCATTCACAACTTTTGGAGGCAAGTTGTTCCACTGGTTAATTGTTCTGTCAGGAAATTTCTCCTTAATTCTAAGTTGCTTCTCTCCTTGATTAGTTTCCATCCGTTGCTTCTTGTCCTGCCCTCAGGTGCTTTGGAGAATAACTTTACTCCCTTTTCTTTGTGTCAACCCCTGGGATATTGGAACACTGCTACCATGTCATCCTTAGTCCTTCTTTTTATCAAACTAGACATACCCAGTTCCAGCAACCATTCTTTATATGCTTTAGCCTCCAGTCCCCTAATCATCTTTAGTGTTCTTCTCTGCACTCTTTCTAGAGTCTCAAGATCTTTTTTTTTTTATATCGTGGCGACCAAAACTGGATGCAGTATATTCCAAGTGTGGCCTTACCATTATAAAGTGGCGTTAACGCTTCACGTGATCTTGAGTCTATCCCTCTGTTTATGCAGCCTAGAACTGTATTGGCATTTTTGGCAGCTGCAGCACACTGCAGGCTCATATTTAAGTGATTGCCCATTGGGACTCCAAGATCCCTCTCACAGTTACTACTATTGAGCAAGCTATCACATATTCTGTACCTGTGCATTTTGTTTTTCTTGCCTAAATGTAGAACCTTACCCTTGAATTTCATTTTGTTAGATAGTGCTCAATGTTCAAGTCTATCAAAATCCTTGTATATCTTAAGCCTAACTTCTGGAGTGAGCTGAGCCTTGAGTGGAGCTCAAGATATGCAAAGATTTCCCTTCTAAACTGCTGGAACGTCTGGTTTGGAGGTCATTGTTTGTCTTATCCAACCAATCCCTATTAGACTTTTGGATTAACTGTTCTTGGCTGGATTGTGTATTTCTGCTGATCAGGCACTGAACAAGCTACCACACCTCACCAGTGGCTGCACAAAGGAGGCATGGGTGTATAGCTCCATTGTGTTTCTGGAACAATCCAGAAAAGAACAGATGAGTGAGAGACTATAGTATTTACCACTTAACTTTCCACCCACTTAAAATATTCTCCTGGTTCAAAATAATCCAGCAATGTAAATCTGCCCGTTTGGTACACTTCAACTCAACTCTCCAAACTGAATGACAGTAATAACAAGTTTAGTGCATAGTTAAGTTTTCTCCTTTGAACTAGTTTTCCACCCACAGTCTACCTTGGATGACTGAACCACCTTAAATAATGGGAGAAAATCCATGTTTTTTTTAAAAAAAATCCCCATATAATGTATCGATATAACTATAACTGTTATATACAACTGGAAATGGAAATATAAGGTTGGAATAATTTTGTTGCAGAGGTTCCGAAGGGTATCAAATAATAGGGAACAAAATAAAGCTTTTTTTTTATTTATTTAAAAAAAAAAGTTGCATCTTTACATCCTTTTCAGACTGTGCTAAAAATTGTCAAGTAACATTTGGTGTCTAAAAGATGAATCACAGTTAACAACCAGCTGTGTAAACAATAGATTCATTACTTTTCATGCTGCTTTAAAGCTGGGGATTTTCTTTAGTAAAGTTGCTAAATTTGCAACTTGAGAAAAAACAGCTTTACATTTGCGCTTGGAATGTGTCAAATGTGTAAGGGCCAAAGGGAAAAATGGAATGTCAGCAACAAGCAGGACCAAGAAAGCTACCCAGGACCAGCCCTCCAAAGCTGTGAACAAGTGGTGAGGTGACTTACACATCATAAACACTTTGGGCCAGTGGTGATTCAATTTTTTTTACTGCTGGTTCTGTGGGTGTGGCTTGGTGGGCATGGCTTGGCTTGATGGGCGTGGCTTGGTGGGCGTGGCTTGGTGGGCGTGGCAGGGGAAGGTTACTGCAAAATCCCCATTCCCTCTCCACCCCACTAACCTGCTTTCCAGCTCCGTTCTCCTGTGCAGGGCAACAAAAGAAGACCCAGCCGATCAACTGGGACTCTGGAGGCAGAGAATAGAAGGGGCGGGGCCAGTCAGAGATGGTATTTGCCAGTTCTCTGAACTACTCAACATTTTCGCTACCTGTTCTCCAGAACTGGTCAGAACCTGCTGAATACCACCTCTGCTTTGGATATGGTCAAAGTGACCTTTTCTTTTTATGACCCTTTAATCCCTTTGTTCTGGGTGGAGTTGGGGTGATTGAGCATTTACTGGTCGGATGCCCTTTCTGATGCCTGCATGGAGTTCACAGCCACCACACCGCTCAGGATGTAGTCACTAAATTCAATCTGAACCTGGCTTGATCCAGTCCCGGGTCTCTGAGGTGGATTTTCGAGTCCTATTTGCCCTACATTTTTTATCCTTGTTATTTTTAGTGTGTGAGCTTTTACTATTGCTTTTATGCTATTTTAACTTCTGATTGGGAGCCTCCCAGAGTTGATTGTAAGATGGGCAGCTAGACAAATGTTTTAAATAAATCAGCAAACTTACTTTATTGAACAGTTGTGGGGCAGCAGACTGCCAGGAGTATTAAACTAACCTCTTGGAGAATCCCAAATCGTGCCGTGCAACAAAAGTCCACATTATTTTTGGGTTTTCAAGCTGTTCTCTGTTTGCTCAGCTCTCTGCCAGTCTGTCAGATGTGTTTCTCCTTTTTTTAATCATCTGTTTGCTTCCCTGGGAAACTTAGAACATTTTCCAGCAGATTGGTCCGTGTGTAATTCTGAACTTTGCTCGTAGGCTTGCAGTTCCTGGATGTCCCTCAGGTAAGAAGCACAGGCAGGACTCCAGTTTGTATATTTTTATTTATTATATTCATGAAAATTATAGATGGCCCCAGCAAGAGAGAGCAATATTTGAAATCAGAGCTCCATGGCTGAATGGACGGTGCCCGAGTCCCTAAACTGAACCATAATGCCATGTGTAAAATGACCCTCAGTGTCAGGCTGAGGAGGGCGGGGGAAGAATTCCAGGCTAACAATCTTGACTTTAGCTAGCTTTCTGCCTGAGAAAAATAGCTGAGTTTTGACAACACACTAAACATGGACTTACGAACTACAATTCCTATATTTGCATAATCTTCTTTTTGCCAAAGACACCATTGCAACATGTAATTCAACAAACGCAAGAAAAAGAGCATGGGTTGTAACTTACTTAGGCTATGTGATAACAATGATAACCACTGTAATGTGATGAATCAAGGAGCCAGCCAAAGAGAGAGAAAAATGATCTCTTTCTGACTTGCTTTAAAAAATAATAATAAGACTGAGTCATCTGTGCCGACAGCCTTTAGGAGTTCTTCATTTGTTGGTTAAAGGACACCACTGTTTTAATTTTTTGTTTAGCTCCTTCACTGTAGGAATGCTGTATGGATGTAAACTACAGAAGCATAAAGCCATCAGAAAGATAACTTGAGGACAGATGGCATCATAGATTTTAAAAAGGCCTTTGTGAAATAATCAGTGGACTCATCATAATAGAAAATATTCACTGACATAATGTGCCTTTTCACATTATCAGTAATATATTAAAACTTCTCATTTGCAGACCTCAATTTGCATGGAAGTAGGGAGAGAGAAAAAATCGACTTCCCTGGAAAACTGAATAAAAGTACTTTGCTCCGGTTCTTCATTTTGATGGAGTCCAATGTTATAAACAGAAATATTTCCCCACAAGACTGTCATTGCTGATTGTGCTTTTCCCCAAAGGCATAATTTTCCATATCTGATGAAATGCTATAGCTAAGGTGGTTTTCTATCTCTCTGTAGGTTTGGGGAAACAAACTTTGGTCTCGGTTGCATCTGATAACCCCAGCTACTTGTTTGATTTCTGACAAAGAAAATCTGATGAATGTTTTGCCCCTTGCTTAACCTTGACCATTAAAAGAGGAGTCTGGAAGATCACCAGCTATGGTATAAGAAAAGGTCAAAGATGGCTAAGAAAGGCTGAATTCTCCTCTTGCTGAGCTCCTTGGCCAAGGTGTGAAAATGCCTTGAAAAGCAAAAAGGATTTTGAAAAGGAAGGAGGAAGCCAATGAAGGAAAAGGAGAAAGAGTAAGGCAATAATATGAATCGGTTCATTTGGAGGAGAAAAAGACTAGGGCCGTGTCTTTGATGGGAATGAACATAGAATCATATAGCTGGGAAAGGTCTTCTATTCAAGGCAAAAGACCTTATACCATCCCGGTCAAATGGTTGTCCAATCTATTTTTGAAAACCTCCAGTGATGGTTGAAGTAGCTTCTTGGATGAGAAGCAAAATGTCTTCAAAGAAAAACAAGAAAGTCCACTTGCCTCTTGCAGAAAGCACCTCTAAGTGACGGAGGACCCACAGGTCTGGGAAACAAGTTGTTCCACTGATTAATTCATATTATCACTCCGATTCTGAACTCTACTTCAAAAGTCATCCACTAAGGATGGGAAACATGTACCAGTCTGAGAAAATAGAGAAGGTTCCTACCTTCCTTTGGAGTCAATCTCACCATTCAGGAGATGCTCTGGAAAAAAAAAAAATCCAATAGGAAATCCTTTGAAATAACAAATTCTTTGTGATATTCTGGACCATCACAATTATGAATGGTGCTTTATACATTTCAAACATTTAAATTGGATATTTCTTGGGACACAGGCATGCCTACGTCTGCCTGGAACTTTCAGCAAGACGCCATTATTAATAATTATTGGTAATAATTAATAGCTTAGCCTCCCAAATGAAGAATAGTTTCAGCTCCTTGGAGCCACAATATCCATCCATCCATCCTAGGAACTCAGGACAGATGACTTGTATTTCTTCTGCAATGTACATTTTGAGATGGTGTATCAGAAGCTCAAGTGAATGTTTATAATGGAACTAAATTATACCTTTGCAGGAGCACAACAAACATATCCGAATTGCTCTTTTTTTCTTATTAAAAAAGCAAAATGTGCTGGAAAACGAAGAACTAGTCCAAATGATATTTTACTTCTGCATTTTGTTACTCTTTCTGCTTTGGGGAACTTCATTATCAGAGTGAAAATTAATCTAAGAATGCCCTCAATGTTTTCATTTGAGTATTTCAGAAAAAGGCCAGAAATAGAATTAATGAAGTAAGTTTGTTCACCATTATTGTTCACCTTGCTAAAACTCTCAAATTGCGCAGAACTTAAAAGAGATTTATTTATTTTAAACCTCTCTTAACAGGTTGCCCACCTTCGTGTGGAAATTGACAGTCTACAGCTAACCACAACAGATATGCTTAAACCACTGAGAAATGCATGAAGAATAAAACAGAGCGTTAAATGTACAGCGTATAAAGCGCTTGCTAAAATCCATTAAGGTGAAGTTGATCAAAGGCAGACCAGATGTTTTGCAACTGCTTTTAAGGGATTTTTATTTATTTATTTAAGAAAAAGACTTCTTTGGGGGTTTGATGAGCCATGGTGGCACAGTGGTTAGAGTGCAGTACTGCAGGCTATTTCTGCTGCCTGCTGGCTGCCTGCAATTTGGCGGATCAAATCTCACCAGGCTCAAAGGTTGACTCAGCCTTCCATTTTTCTGAGATTAATGAGGACCCAGATTGTTGGAGGCAAGAGGCTGACTCTGTAAACCATTTAGAGAGGACTGTAAAGCCCTGTAAAGTGGTATATAAGTCTAAGTGCTATTGCTATGGTTGCCTGTCAGTTTGATAGCTCCCTTGATGAAGCAGAGAAAGGCATCTCTAATGGAGATCTGAATGGTTGAGAAGGTCAGTTTGAGTGCAACTAACCCTTTAGTCTGCTTGGTTTCAAACCATCAGGAGCAGTGTTTGAAACCCTGACTGCAAACAAAGCTTGCTTTTGCAAACTGATTCCTGTGTGTGTTGGTCTTTCCTGGGGTGAATGTTCAATCGCAGGCTTTCTGTTTGGGGGTTCTGTGCAAATTGATAGAAGCGAATATGGCTGGAGAAGAAGCCGTGTTCTCCACAGCGATAACGTAAGTACTCATTTTGCACAGCCAGAAACCTTTGATAACTTGCCTCTTTCAATTTCTGCATGTCGAGTTCACCTGCTGAATAATGTCGCAATCGCCTGGATTAATTCTGGTTATCGGAGCTGTCAGAGTTTCCATCAAACAGTGGCGGGTTTCTCCTTCTTCTCTTGACCCTTTGACCAAACCATGATCGCAGCAGGATCTCCAATCAAATAGCATTGGGATAATGTCTATTTGCCAGGGGCTCAAAAGAAGGAACACTTGCCTCGCTCACGCTGGATAGGATTAACAAGGTTTATGCCTGCAACTATACCAAATAAACATCAATTTTTATGAAAAAAAAAAAAAGCATTTCAGCGCAACCCATTCATTGATGATGTAAAAAAAATCAGTACTTTGTTTTGTTGATGTTCCATTAATTGAGGAAATGGGTTTGCTTTAAATACTGTTCAAATTTATAAATTGCTCCATTATAGAAATTAGCTTTCCTTCTCAATATCTCAAAAGATAGATAGATATTCCTATATAAATGGGTAGCGCATCTATTCAAGCATTATTACCCCTAACAATGCATTGAGTGAAGAGAAGCATTACAGTCTTTGACTCATGACCACAACTGAGCTCCAATTTCTGTTGCCAAGCTAGACCGTTGTTAAGTGAGTTTTACCTCATACTAAAGCCTTTCTTGCCACATTTGTTAAATGAATCAGTGCAGTCGTTAAGTCAGTGACAAGATTGTTAAGTGAATCTGGATTCCCCATCAACTTTGCTTGTCAGAAGGTCGCTGTGATGACCCAGGGCTTGGCACAAAAGCAACAAAGTCACAAAAGTAGGTAAAGTCCCTTTAATACCTCCAACTTGGCCCCCAATGTCCAGTTATCATCACCTGGAGAAAAGAAGACTCTCCCAAGAACAGTTTTTAAAGGGAAGAAATTCAGTCTGAACCCAAAGTACATATAGATTATAAATAAAAACCAACACAAACCAAGCTGCAGCAGTTAATGAAACAGGGCAGGATAAGGAATTGCAGACTTCAAAAGATAACAAAACACACACAGTTGGGAGGATGCCAGAACCCAGATAAGACTTGAGAAACCAAGATAATTCACACTTTGCTTCCAGAAAGGTGCTGTACGCAAACACCCTTTTTAAATCCTGTTTTCCCAGCTGCAGGTAATGAAGGGAATCAAGGCCCTTTTCTCCCCCCTAATCCATGTTGCTCCCTTATCCGTTCCTCCCTGCGTGTCCTAGGATGAAGAGGGGGTGGGCCTGGGTCTTCCTCTGAAGGCCCAGCTGGACCATGCCCTTCCCCAGTTTCCTCCACAGCCACTGGAGCCATACTCCCACTCCCTGTCAGCTGCTTGATCTTCCCCTTGGAATCAGACTCCAACTGGAGCATGACAGTCACAAACAATGATCACGCAATCCTGGGACACTGCAAATGTCATAAATTGAGTCAGTTGCCAAGTGTCAGTATTTTGATCACATGACCATGGGGATGCTGCAATGGTCATAAGTAGGAAACAAAGTCTCCTTGTTTCAGGGTCATTGTAACTTCAAACAGTCCCTAAGCAAACTGTTGAAAATCAACAGTTTGTATTTATATTAGCTTCAGCATCCAAGTACCTACGGCTCAACCCTCGATGCCTTTCCCTCAATTTATCGAGAAGAGAGGGCTGAAATAGGGTTGCCTTCTGTGATGGGAAATCTTGTTCCATCAAGATTGCTGTCTTGGAGGGAAATCGACAATTGTTCAATAAAGAATCCCCTTTCAGGCTTCTGCTGAGTAAAATAAGGCCAGGTTCAAAAACTGATCTCTATAGAACAACTGAAGCTACAACTGTCCTAGGCAATTTCACTCTCTTCTGCACACAGATTCCCTCATCAGTTTTACTGACACAAATCAATGATTCATCAAACTCACTATTGAGTTTGATGGACCACTGATTGGATTCAGGATAGTTGATGGGGATCGTGAGTAAATCCACCCTCAGGTAAAGTACAATTCTCGTTTACTACATGGATATGCTATACAATTTATTTGGCAATAGTATAGAAGTAGTTTACCGCTGATTTTTTTTTTTAATATATTTTTTTCAACTTTCCAGAGCATCTTACAAGCCCTGATGATCTTTTATCCAAACAGTAACTAGCAATAGCATTTAGGCTTATATACTGCTTCACAGTGCTTTCCAGCCCTCTCTAGGTTGTCATGCCCCTGTTGGAATCTGATTTGGAGAGGGAGGCCAAACAGCTCACAGGGAATGGGAGTGTGGCTCCGCTGGCTGTGGAAGAAACTGAGGAAGGGCAAAGTCCGGCTGGGCAGACCAGGGGAGAGATAGAACAAGGGAGAGGGAATTCAGAGGAAGACCCAGGCCCACCCCCTCTTCATCCTAGGGCATGCAAGGAGGAACGGAGAAGGGAGCAACGTGAGTTGTGTGGCTTATGGGGGAGGAAAGGGCCCTGATTCCCTTCATTAGCCACAGCTGGGAACACAGTGTTTAAAAAGGCAAGCTGCATGTAGCAAGCTTTTGGGAGCAAATCATGAATTTTTCTGGTATCATCATGGCTTATCTGTGTTCCTGGTGTCTTCCCAACTGTGTGAGTTTTGCCATGCTTTCCAGTCTGCAATTCCTTCTCCTGCCCTGTCAAGTTAATTACTGCAGCTTGGTTTGTTTGGAGGTTTTTTTTTTCAGTCTGTATATATCTTGTTTTGGATTGAATTTTCTCCAGTCAAAGGCTGTTCCTGGGAGTTTTTCTCCAGCCAAAGGCAACCTGGATATTGCGGGCAAAGTTGGAGATAATAAAGGGACTTTTCTTGCTTATTTGACTGTGTGGCCTTTGTGCCAAGCCCCTTTGGGTCATCACAGCGGTTTAGAGTCAGCATATAGAATAACAGAGTCGGAAGGGACCTAGTCTTATAGGTCTCCTAGTCCAATCCCCTGCTTAGGCAGGAAACCCTATACCATTTCAGAAAAATGGTTGTCCAATTTCTTCTTTAAAACTTCCAGTGTTGGAGCATTCATAATGTCTGGAGACAACTTGTTCCACTGGTTAATTGTTTTAACTGTCAGGAAATTTCTTCTTAGTTCTACATTGCTTCTCTTCTTCATTAGTTTCCATCCATTGCCCCCAACAATCAGGGTCCTCATTTTACTGACCTCAGAAGGATAGAAAACTGAGTCAACGGTCAGTAAGAATTGAACAGCCAGCAGCTGAGAGAATTAGCCTGCAATACTGCCGTCTAACCACTGTGCCACCCCAGCTCCTAAACCAAATCTTTCTATACTCAGATTAAATCTAGCCAAGTACTGCAATTTGCTCTGGTTGGCAAACTAGTCTACTCATAAACTGCCTTTCTATTTTCAAAATTCTGAAACAACAGTGTATGGTTATAGTTTCCATTTGACTTAAATTCTCGACAAGAAAGGACAAACGTGACATAATCTGAAGTATGTACCGGAGGTTTAAGTGATCAAATCTAGTAAGATTTGTAAGTAATGTAGCTTTTCCATGCAGCTTTGCCTTCATGCAATTGGTTTTCATCTAAAACCAGGAGAAGAAAAATGAGGAACTATGGGAACTATGTTAGAAGCAGGTGGAGAATTGGATTTACCCTAAAACAATGTATGAATTCGCTACAGCATTGGAATAGCCAGGTTTCACATAAAATATGATAAAGGACCCTATAATCCTTGAGCTGCATTGTCTCCAAGCTCCTTTGCACAACCTTTGTAACACTTTTTGACTCTGCTACCATTTCATGATACATTAGCTAGAAATAGGGCACTATTGTTTTCTTCGGGTGGAAAAAAAGCCAAATACCGTTCACTCATCACAACATCTCCAGAACCGTAAAGCCTACAAACTTGAAATTTGGCACGTATGTTCCTCTTGGCTTCTAGGTGCTTGCTAAGAAAGGATTTTTTGAAACGACCATCAGATCATTAGTATTTCTAATACAGCAATTAACACGCTCTGATGCTAAGGAGGTGGTATTCAGCAGGTTCTGACCAGTTCTGGAGAACTGGTAGTGGAAATTTTGAGTAGTATGGAATACCACCTCTGACTGGCCTCACCCACCCCCTCTATTCTCTGCCTCCTGAGTCCCAGCTGATCGGCTGGGTCTCCTTTTGTTACCCTGCACAGGAGAACGGAGCTGGAAAGCAGGTTAGTGGGATGGGGAGGGAATGGGGATTTTACAGTATCCTTCCCCTGCCACGCCCGCCACACCACATCCACCAAGCCACACCACGCCCATCAAGCCAAGCCACTCCTACCAAGCCATGCCCACAGAACTGGTAGTAAAAAAAATTTGAATCCCACCACTGTTCTACTCCGCCTCTCCACCTGAAAAGAACTCTGTTCCAACTGCTAGTTGCCTCACATTCCATTACCTCAGTTCAAACTGGTAGATGTTCCACTCCTTCATTCCTTACAGTACTAAACATTGGTACCTCACCAAAATGTCTACGCCTTCCATCTATGGAATTTCTTCTGGACTCAAGGTGGTGGAAGCGATATTCCCTTATGTGTTTCAATCGCCGACCACCACTGAGCCAACGGATAGTGGACCAAAATTTCTCCTTCATAGCCCGATCACAAAGTTTTGTTGTGAAGCACAGGTATCCAACTAGTAGATTTATATAGTTTTGAAAAGCAATCCTATCCAATCTCTCGATCACCAAAAATGAAACCCAGAAACTCCTTACTTTGTCCATGTCTCTAAAACAGGGGTCGCCAATCCCAGATCCATGAACTGGCACCAGTCTGTAAAATCTGCACACACAAGTGACGCCCCATCCATGGGATGCAAGCAAGAGATGAAACCACACAACCCTTGGGTCCACAAAAAAAACTCTCTCCACAGAACCGGTCTCTGGTGCCCAAACAGTTGGATGCTACTGCTTTAAAACAGCGGTCTCCAACCTTTGGCAACTTTTAGACTTGTGGACTTCAACTCCCAGAATTCCTCAGCCAGCACATCTTTCACACAACCATAGTAGTTCTTAGCCTTCACGGGCTACAACTTACAGCCTGCCCTGCCTCCCCCAAAAGCTTGCTCCCGGTTTGTTTAAATAGAAATACAACTTAAGAAAATAGGAATGTTAGAGCTATGCTAGTGCAGGTCAAACGGCCTGTTTAACCTAGCCTGTCCTAAGCTTAAGCAAACAAGACGCTTATAAAAATATAATAATCCGCTTCTATCGTATTCTCCGGGAAATGATATTAAAAAGGTGTGCCAACAAAAAAGCATGACATAATAAACGCAGAGCTAATATCACTGCAGAGATTCCCACTCAACTGTTAGGAGCAGAAAAGGCAGATTGGTGTCTTTTGTCCGTATTTCTCTTCCATAAATTTGTAATTTTAACATCTATTCATTGATCTCAGCCAGATACGTGAGCCTCTTCCATTACTAACATGCAGCCAGTTATCAGCCAAGTGTCCTCTACAAGAGTTGGAAGTAGAGTTCCTCACATCCCAATAGATACATCAGCTGTGCTCTCTGGGACAATTTGTTCCAGCATATCTGAAGGGCTCTCTGTTGAAAAAGGCTGGACTGAATCTTCTATATATATATAAAAGCGAAATACCACTCACACATCATCACAAAATCTCCAGAACCGTAAAGCCTATAAACTTGAAATTTGCCACATATGTTCCTCTTGGCTTCTAGGTGCTCACTAAGAAAGGATTTTTCAAAATGACCGTCAGAGCATTAGTATTTCATATATTATTATTAACACGCTCTGATGCTAAGGAGTTCTACTTCCACTCCCCACCTGAAAAGAAATATGTTCCAAATGCAAAACACAAGCAGAGGAGAGGAGTTTCAGTTTCACAGCATCAAGCAGCTTTAGTATAGAACAGTTGAGCTAAGCCACACCCAGGCTCCTTGTTGTCTACTTCTTGCTTACAAAGCAAATACTGTTTCAGTTTCCAAACAGCCATCAACTCTCTCACAAACTGACAGGAAGCTAGCCAGAAGAATACCGATGGATACTGGTAGGCAGAAGCAGAATTTTTTCCCCTTATTTTCCTCCCCCAAAACTAAGCCCGATCACATAATTTTGTAGCAAAGCTACAATGGAGTCAGGGAGAGATGCGTTGAGCCATATTTCACAGACAAATATGATGTCGAATTTAGCCATATTTAGTAAGAGGAAAATTTCAGGTATTTTATTTGCAAGGCTTCTTGCATCGAGTAGCTTGCATTTAAGGCCAGCAGTAGTTGGAATTGAGGTAGTTAGGGGCATGCGTGCCTAGTCTTGGGTGATGGTGGATTGGTTGAGGTAGGGTTGTGGTTGAAAGTTTAAGCTGAGTTGCGAGTTGTGTGACTTACTTTTGATACAGGTCCTTCTCTCCATTGTCTAGACGTTTTTTGAATTCAGTGAAGAGTACACGGGAGCGGGCACATTGCTGTAAGGTTAGGTCAGGGTGACAACGGAGGTTCTTATGGTTGGTGTTGGTTTTGGCAAGTGAATTTATAGTGTAAATGAATTTATGTTTGCTTGATTCATTTTTGCAAATGACCCTGCAGAAGCGTGGGGCCACAGAGCTGTCTCTGTTTTTGAGCTCTCAGCCAATGCGGGAAATGTCAAGTATTTCATCAGGGGAGATGCTTGATGCTTGATAATCACTGAGGATGTTTCGGACAGTTGTGATGTCATCATTATCATTGATGTCTCTAGACCAAATAAAATGGTGTTTGGACATTTCCGTTCAACAGCTTCTCTGATGAGGATTGGGATATCATTATTTGTCTGGCTTATGT
This sequence comes from Pseudonaja textilis, assembly GCF_900518735.1. The sequence continues at coordinate 341,280 of NW_020769373.1, read as the reverse complement.
TTTTTTGTGGATTGGGTTGGGGATTGAGTTGTGGTTGTTGGGTAGAGTTGTGGTTTGTAGCTATTGGATGTTCAGGATTTTGTGTTGTGTCTTTTTTTTTCAAGGTTGGATAATCTTTTTTTTAAAGCGTCCAGGGATGCTACTACGGTGCCAGGGGGTGTTATTCGTGTTTCAATGGTATCAACTCTTTCCAACAGATCCAGTTTGGGTCTGCATGATTTGCAGAGATATGGAAACTCATTGGATGATTCTAGGTATTGAATCATTTGCTCGGGTAATCCCAAGCAGTCACGATGAGCGTATTTGTTACATAGAGAACATTTGATGGAGTTTTCATTATCTTTTAGAGTTTTGTAGCATTTAAAGCATGTGCAGGAGTCTTGTGGTTCATTGGTGGGGATTACTTTCTCTTTAGGTTGTGGTTTGGCATTGGATTTTTTTCTTGGCATGGTAGGTTTTTTAAGGTGATACGTTGATTAAATTAATGGAACAATTTTAGGTAATCAATATAGCCAATATCACACCAATCAACCAATTGCAGTAATCTATCTAGTCAAATAATTTTCTTAAGCAACAATCAGCCTAATCAATTAATTACACTAATCATTAATCACACTGTTCAATTAAATTCACTAAATCACTGATTTTACTAATCAATTAAATTACATGAATCTTGATCTTTTAAACTAATCAGTAATCACACTATTTGCACTAAACACTCTAATCACACTAATCAATTAAAACAATAAATCAATTAAACCAGTAATGAAATATTTTATAGAAATTGATTATCTAATCATTGATAGAGGTGATGAGGTATAAAAGTTGTAAGTTTTGAGGTAATGAATTAATCAGTGTTTGATTAAAGTAATGAGGTAGTATTGAGAGTCTGCAAGGAAAGGGTTAATTGTTTTACTAGCAGCTGTGATTTACTGGGTGGGAGGAATTTATTGCTCTGATTGCTGCTGCTATTACTCTGTAAACAATAGGCTGTAACAAGATGTTCAAAGCACGCTGGATTTTTGAAAGAGAGCAAAACTCGCTGAATTAAAACACTTTAACTACAATCAATACATCTCTGAATAAGACTGTTTTCCAATAGTTTCCTAAAGTTCTTCAAGTTGAGTACTAGTAAAAATACAGTCCAGAAATTTGGGTTAACCAATCCAGCCTGTCCTTTACTTTTAAAGTTACTTCTAGTTGCAATATCTTTTTTTTTTTAACTAAATCTGACAGTCACTCCAGATCGTTAATCGCAGCTATTTTCCTCCTTTGAGTCCCACTTTCCAAGGAAAATTCCACTGCAGAAATTGGAGTGATTCCTACCAAGACTAAGCACGCTGTTACAAGATCTTTCCTTTCTTTTTCACTTCTGTCTCAGCTGCCTTCCTGGCTTCGATTTAGCCATGCTGGCAGTTCTCTTTTTAGTTCAGATGGAGGGGTTTTCTTCGGGTCAGTCGAGGAGACTCTCCTCTCTTCGCGACCACCGAAGCATTCCTCTGCCTTTACCACCCATCCAGGGTGACTTTCGGCTCCTAAGAGCCTCAGGGCTTTCTCCTCCCTCCTTGTTTCTCCCTGCCAGCTGTCCGATGTGGCTCTGGGGAAACTGTGTGGGGGATATTAATGGAAACACGTTGTCTGGCGTGGAAGATACTTCTATCAGCTGTGTGAGGGATTTAAATGAAGGTACGTTGTTTGCACACCGCTGGCTCCAAGTGATCCAGTTCAAGAGCTCCACCAGTGTGGTTAATAGGGATCGATGGAAAGAGCTTCACTTCTCTGGGGAAGGAGAGGAGGGCTCCGGATCAGCTAGCAGGAGCTCCGCCAGCATTATTAGGGCTCCACGGCTTCAGAATCTAGCTGTTTGGGCCTTGTTTTGGGGGCTCTGGTTTACTCACGGTTACTGGTGCAGGCGGCAGCTTTAAAAGTGATTTCTGGTGCAGGTGGTGGCTTTATAGGGAGATAGTGCTCCAGGAGCGAGAGCCTCACCTTCCTAGTTGGGCATGGACGAAAGCTATTGCTGTGCTCGGTGGGAGTCGAATAAGATTCGATAGCACCGAAAGAAGCACAGAATCCATGAAAGCCTCTTGCGAACACCGCAGGGTTAGAGATTTTCCGCTACTGGTTCTCCAGAACTAGTCAGAACCTGCCGAATACCACCTTTGGTTGACTCCTTCTTCTAAAGGGCTGCCACAAAGAAGACAAGGCCAACCTATTTTCCAAAGCATCAGAAGGCAGGACAGGAAGCAATCGATGGAAACTAATCAAGGAGAGAAGCAATTCTGGAACTTAAAGAGAAATTTCTGGACAGTGAGAACCAATTAACCAGTGGAATGGCTTGCCTGCAGAAGTTGTGGGTTCTCAATCACTGGAGGCTTTTAAGAAAAGACTGGACAACCATTTGTCTGAAACGGTATAGGGTTCCCTGCTTGAACAAGAGCTTGGACTAGAAGACTTCCAACTCTGTTATTCTGCAATTCGGTTTAAACTTTAAATCTTATTCAAGGAAGAACAGGATGGCACATCAGAAAATAATAATGTCTCATTTATTTTGCTGTCAATCAGCAATCAAGTCCTGTACAATGCAGTGCTGGTTTCTAATTGCTCCAGCGCTCAGCTACGTTCCAGCTGGATGGCAGGATGCTTAATGTCTCCTCTCTAAGTTATTTTCCCCCCTTCTGCCGCTTCCACTGCCACTACCCTAAAGACAAGCAGTGGCATTAATTAAGACATCACAATCTTAATGTTCACCCACCGGCTTCGCTATATATTCCATTCCCAAAATAGATAAGCAGTTGCAAAAATTTCCATGCATTTACATGATGTCTTTCCAAGCAGTTCTCTTTCCATTATTATCATTTACATGCCCATAATTTAAGGTATCCTCCAGGAAAATAATGTGCTTTTTTTTTTTTTTTTTGGAATGCAAGGAAAACATTTGTGTCACTAGAGAAAATAGACGTTTGACACTTGACAGAAAAAGCTCCGAAATCAAAAGAATGTCATTATTCTGGACAGGAATAAAGCCAGATTGTGTGAGTCTCCTACAATTTCAGCTATCCTAATATTTATAAACTGCAGACTTCAATTGGGACCAGAATTTCTGTTGCTAAACAAGGCAGTTGTTAAGTGAATGTTGCCCCATTTTATGACCTTTCCTGCCCCAGTTGTTAAGTGAAACGCTGCAGTTAAGTTGAGCAAGACGGTTTGTTAAGGGAATCTTGATTTTACAATCCCTTTTCCATCTTGCTAAGCAAACCACTCTTGTTGTGAAGTGAATCATGTGGTCATGAAATGACTCCAGCATCCTGTGTTGACTTAGTTTGTCAGAAGCCAACTGGGAAGATCCAGAATGGAGATCACATGATTCCAGGATGCTGCAACTGTTGTAAATATATGCTGGTTGCCAAGTGTTTGAATTTTGATCTGCTGACTGTACAGATGTGCTAATGGTTGTAAGTCAATGATCAGTTCTGTCACTTTTTTGTTGTTGTCGCAACTTTGAACGGTCACTAAACAGATGGCTATAACTCAAGGACTACCTCTAAAAGTAGAGAAGATCTGCACTCATTTTCCGTAGCTACGTTTTTTAAATAGGCCTTGTTGATTGAGACCACAGAAGGAGACGCTGTGAGCCTATTAAGATACTGTAGCAGTAGCAATAGCACCTAGACCAAGGGTCTTCAAACTTGGCAAGTTTAAGACTTGTGGACTTCAGCTCCCAGAATTCCTGAGCTAACATGACTGGAGGAGGAATTCTGGGAGTTGAAGCCCACAAGTCTTAAAGCTGCCAAGTTTGAAGACCCCTGATCTAGACTTACATACCACTTCAGAGTGCTTTACAGCCCTCTCTGTTTACAGAGTCAGCCTCTTGCCCCCAACAATCTGGGTCCTCATTTTACCCACCTCAGAAGTATGGAAGGCTGAATCAGCCTTGAGCCTGGTGAGAATCGAACTGCTGACAGTCAGCAGAGTTAGCCTGCAATACTGCCTTCTAACCACTGTGCATTAATGAAAAAGCAAAAAGCTGTGAATTGACGCTAATGCCTCATTTTACTGCAACAGAGAGAGTTGGAAGTCAATGCTTCTTTTTCTTTTCTTTCTTTTCTTCTCTTTCCTCACTTCTCTTTCCCCTCTTCCTCCCCCGTGCTTTTCTGTTTACTTTTGTATTTTGTACCTTGTAATATTTTATAACTCAATAGAAATGTTAAACGAGAGAATCAAACTGCTGACAGTGGGCAGAATTAGGCTGCAATGCTGCATTCTAGCCACTGCGCATGAATTCTGAGTATCTCATTCATGAAATCCTAAATTGCAATTGGCGAATCCATACTTCTATATCCTCCCATTTTATAAACCCTCCTCCAACCCCTCATCCCATTTCTGAACCTGGGCAGGGAGAATCCTCTTTTTTTCCCCTTTATAATCAAGTGTATGACATAGCCAGTATATCAGTGAGCTATTAAACAGAATTCAGCACGGTTTGAATGGTGCTTTTCTTTCCTGAATGATGGCTGAATGAATGGACTACGAAAAACAAATCCGGAATCAGAAATGGATAGTGTGACTATATATAGTTCAGTGCAAAATATTATGACAACCTTCAGATAAAATGTGCACCTGCTGTTTTATGCCATACGTGTTTCATATACACTGAATACTGCAGCCCAAACTCTGCAGGTAGGTGGAAAGAATTGAGGGAAAGAAGAGAAATAAAAAAAACAACTCAAGCCTTTTACAGTTGCTGTAAAACCACGTAATAACTGAAGAGCCTAGCAAAAATAAAACCTTTGTGAATTGAACTTATATGGATGTAGCCCAGGTACGGACAACTTATTGCCCTTGTAAACATTCATTTGCAAATTCTAACCAAGTCTCTCGTGAAAAGCAATTTGCTGCTTCTTTGGCGACCTGTTGGGGGGTGGGGGTGGGGGCAGGGCAGAGACATTGAAAAAGATAACCAGAATGGAATAATCAAGGACAACAGAATGCAAGAGATAAAATAGAGATCTCCACCTGACAGTTTCCCCAGGTAGACCACATCAGATAAGCTAAGTAGCTTAGGCTACATTTACAGAAACTTGCAACTCTGATAATACAAATTCCCTGCCTTTTCTTTCACAGCCTAAGAAATTAGGTTACAGTGGTGGCATTCAAAAATTATTACTACCAGTTCTGTGGGCGTGACTTGGTGGGCATAGCTTGGTGGGCATGGCAGGGGAAGGATACTATAAAATCCCCATTCCCTCCCCGCCCCACTAATCTGCTTTCCAGCTCCGTTCTCCTATTCAGGGCAACCAAAGAAGACCCAGCCGATCAGCCGGGACTCAATGGGAGGCAGAGAAGAAATGAGGGTGGGGCCAGTCAGAGGCGTTATTTGCCAGTTCTCCAAACTACTCAAAATTTCTGCTACCGGTTCTCCAGAACTGGTCAGAACCTGCTGAATACCACCTCTGATTAGGAAGGATCCTTTCTGAGTTGCTTTCTCTGCCCATTATGCAGCTGTGGGCTATGTTGCCCCTTAACTGACTGTTGACAGATTGTTCCTTGGATAGCACCCCACTCCACTTCCACATCCTGTAGGAGATGACCTGACTGAGGGAGGAGTCAAATGTGTCATCAGTCTTGAATTCATTTGCACCCACAAGAGATCTAAGTCCAGCCTACCTTGAATTCCATTGGCTCTTATCTACTGCCAATTTGCTTTGACCTTTAGTAGTTCAGATTCTTGTAGGGAACTTAATAAATAAATATCTATATATTCATTTGAACTGCCTGCACTTCTGATTTCCTGCGCTTGTTACATCCCATTACATCTCTCACCTGTTTCAGCACAACAATTGTCACATCTAGCAGCCTTTGAAAATTTATTTCTGCAGGAATATTGTTTATTCTTTATTACATCCAGCAGTCCAGTAGTCATTGAAATGTCTTCAGAATCTCAGGAGGAGGATATGAACAATATAGCTTTCTCCCATGGCGTGTCCCTCACAGCTAAGATTCAGAGACAGCTTCTCTTTGTATATAGAAAACTTGGGGTAAGTTGGTGCTGATTACCTATTCTTCCCTGAATTTTTCTAATCTTTTTTTTTTTTAAAGAACCCTACTCATAGCCAAGATCATCAATATAACTGATGATCAGTATAACTTCATCACTATAACTTTTGGCAGTATATTCTGAAAGTCAAGTAGATATCATATAAGTGTTCGTTGAATCAAATCACAGAATGTTTTATTAAAATGAAAAGAACTGCACTATCATCAGTTTTCTGGGGACCAAAAGGCAGGAGTGAGAGTGAAGAAATCAATAGGGAAGAAACTACTTATTTTCTTTGAAAATAAAGATGGAACTCATCTAATATTAGATGCTATTATGTTTGTGTATTGTGTTTCTAGAGTCAAACGTTTCACAGATATAGAAAGAAAATCTCTTTCTTTCTTTCTTTCTTTCTTTCTTTTTTTCTTTCTTTCTTTCTTTTCTTTCTTGCCATAACCCCAAAGCAGGAGGCATTTTTACATAGAAAGATGGATAGAAAGTGAGTGAATGAGAGAGAGAAAGAGAGATGAGATAATAGAGATAACTAGGTAGGTAAGTAGGTAGGTAGATGATAGATAGGTGATAGATAGATGAGATAAAGTAGACAGGCAGGCAGGCAGATAGATGATAGATAGATGAGACAGGATAGATAGATAGATAGATAGATAGATAGATAGATAGATAGATAGATAGATAGATAGATAGATAGATAGATATAAACAGACAAACAGACAGATAAATTAGACATATTCTAATATCTAAATATTAAAATGACCAGTTTTCATTAAAATGTATGCATTGCAGTCTCCATCCTCTATTTAATCCATTTATAAGACAAATCCATCAAAAACAACCCCCCAGAGATAGGTCCAACGTTGCCCGATGAGCTTTAAAGCTCACAAGGGTTGGGAAATGAGAACTTCCTAGTCAGAAGTCACATAAATTCACATTAGCTTTTAGAATATTATGTTAGAACAAGCGTTCACATGTTATGGACTCCAGCTCTCACTAGCCACAGACTATGGAAACTATCAGCCCAAACAACTGAAAGAGGCTGCATTGAAGTACTAAAAGAGCCTCATCCAAGATGATTAGATGTCAATAAATCCCACCAGATCCTTCATGAATGTAGGACAACTTTTTTTGTTGTTTATTTTCCAATTTCTGTTTTATTTTATAGCTGACCTATATAGCTGTCCATATAAAATAGTTGAGGAATGCAAATCAGGCAAAATCTCATTTGAATAATTAATTTCATTTAGGAGACCAATTGATCTGATTTCATTCAATTAAACTGGAAAATCAATCTGCTTCTATGATTCTAGTTGATTTGGAGGGTCATTTGGGTACTGAGTTTGGATTGGGCTACCTTCCGACGAAAATCTCCGAAATGAATTTTTCGCACAGCCCTGTTAAACACAGTTTGAAAACATATCGGTATCTATTTTTTATCAAGAGGCTTCAGAAGACAACCGACCACATGGGGAGATCTTTTGCTTCTTTGCTCTTCTCAGATATTAGATACTGCTCCATTTGTTGCTCATAAGAGCAGAAAAGGAAGGAAGTAACAATGATAATAACCATAACACAGTTTATGCCAGAATCAGTGTTGATCTGGTCAACTTGCTGCATTGTTGGCCTTTTAAAAGCTTTTAATGGGGGCATAAATATCCCATCACTTCAGTTTGGCTTTGGTTGGATTTGAAATCCAAATGGAAATTGGGAATACAATGCGAAGACTGCAAGGCAAAGAACACAACAAAACCTTTATGCTCAACCATTAGGAAAAAGAGGAGAGGAGAGGAGAGGGAAGAAAAGGAAAGGGGAAGGGGGAAAGGGAAGGGAAGGGGGAGGGGAGGGGAGAGGAGAGGAAAGGAAAGAAAAGGGAGGGGAGAGGAAGGGGGGAGGGAAGGGAAGGGAAGGGAAGGAAAGGAAAGGAAAGGAAAGGAAAGGAAAGGAAAGGAAAGGAAAGGAAAGGAAAGGAAAGGAAAGGAAAGGAAAGGAAAGGAAAGGAAACAGAAGGAAAGATAGGGAAGGAAAGGTAGGGAAAGGAAGAATGGAAAGAGATGGGAAGGGAAGGAAAGAAAAGTAGGGAAGGGAAGGACAGGAAGAGATGGGAAGGGAAGGGAAGGAAAGGGAAGGAAAGGAAAGAAGGGAAGGGAAGGGAAGGGAAGCATCACCCCCATTATTTTCTTTTACACATCTAAAAGTTTAGCCGATAGACAAAGGTGATAACTTGCTTGCCACTTCCCAGGAATTTTACCTTGAACTTTCCCCACCTCCAGTTACCCAACATTCTGGGGGTTGAGGTCTTTGAAATCTAGCAATATTCATAACCCAGAGCATGTTTTCCTTGCTGTCGGCTTGCCACTTGTAGGCGGACTCCCACTCGAGCACCTCACCTTTTAAAACCCAGTGAAGGAAAATCGCTGGCCACAAACCCATCGCTCAGCATTTTCTCCCCTGACAGCCAGGCTCTGATATTTATGAAGAGGCTCTTTGTTGACTATGTTCCCCCCCTCCTGCTGCAGTAATGCTTGGATGGTTATTTTTGCATAGCAGCCAGTCAATATGTTTCCCTTTGGTGATATAGTAAGTATTAGGAAGCAAATAACTGCAGGCAACTTTCTGTAATAACCTGGGTAATAACAATATTGCTGGCTTTAAAAAAAAAAAAAAAACCACTTTGGGCCTGGAGCTTATGTTTAATCATAACAAAAGGTGGTGGGGGGGGGGGTGTACATAGATTTGCCAGGGTCAAGAGCTCACATCCCCATTTCTAATTAAATTGCTAGTTGCAGAAAGCTATGACCTCAGCAAAGACAGGTTACTGGAATAATGCTGTTCAGAGGAGAACGCTAAGCCTGACAATATGGGAATCTTCCTAATTTTACTTTTCAGGTCCTCCGGTCAGAACAGGGTTCATTCCGGGTCTGAGTTTTGCAGAGAAGGTGCAAATGATCCCCTCTGAACCTCCTTCTACTTTCTCTTTGTCTCATGTTCTCTGTGATGACCTGGGGCGTGGCACAAAAATAACAAAGTCACCAAAGTAGATAAATTCTCTTTAAGGCCTCCAACTAGGCCCCCAGTGTCCAGTTATCCTTGGCTGGAGATCAAATTCTTCCAAAACAGTCTACAAAGGGAAGAAATGCAATCCGAACCCAAAATTCAGATAAAGTCGAAATAAAATAAACAACACAAACCATGCTGAAATAATTAACACGACAGACCGGGATAATAAATTGCAGACTTCCAAAAGATAATGAAGCACACACAGTTGGGAGGATGCTAAAACCCAGATAAGCCTCGACAAAGATAATGCACGCTTTGCTTCCAGCAACTTTGCCACATGCAGTTTGCCCTTTTAAACAGCCTTCCAAGCTGCAGCCCATGAAGGGGATCAGGGCCCTTTCCTCGCCCTTAAATCATGTTGCTCCCTTATCCGTTCTTCCCTGCGTGTCCTAGGATGAAGAAGGGGTGGGCCTGGGTCTTCCTCTGGCCAGCTGGCCTGTACCCTTCCCCAGTTTCCTCCACAGCCACCGGAGCCACACTCCCACTCCCTGTCAGCTGTTCCACCTCTCCCTCAGAATCAGATTCCAACTGGCGCATGATATTCTCGCTGCAAAGGGAAGATTCTCCAGCATCACACACACACACCTGCAATACGGTGTCCAATTTGGTTTCACCCCGTTACAAAAAAGATGTTGAGCCTTTGGAAGAAGTGCAAAGAAGAGCAATGAAGACGATGAAAGGCCCGGAGACTAAAATGTATGAAGAGCGGTTGCAGGATTTGGGTTTGGCTGGTCTAGAGAAAGAAGGACTAGGAAGGGACATGCAGTACTCCAGTATTTGAGAGGCTGCCACAAAGAAGAAAGGGTAAATTTATTTTCCAAAGCCCCAGAAGGCAGGACAAGAAACAATGGTTGGAAACTAATCAAGGAGAGAAGCAACCTGGGATTGAAGAGACACTTCCTAACAGTGAGGACAATTAATCAGTGGAACTGCTTGCCTCCAGAAGTTGTGGATGCTCCAACACTGGAGGCTTTTAAGAAGAGACTGGACAGCCGCTTGTCTGAAATGGAATAGGATCTTCTGCTTGAACGGAGGGTTGGACTAGAAGACCTCCAAGGTCCCTTCCAACTCTATTCTATTCTGATTAGTAGTTGTGTCCTTCTTTGAATCGTTAGTGGGTCAAAATAAATCCACCATTTTATCATTGCCCTAGAAGTCTCTTCCTAGTCTTGCAAGTCAACTTTAGAGCCTAGGCGGCTAGGGCAATGTTCCTGAATCTTAGCAGATTTAAGATATCCGGACTCTCAGAATTCCCCAGCCAGGTTGAAAAAAAAAAGCTGGCTACCCAATCTTTTCCAAAAATAAGAACCACTGTGGCGCAGTAGTTAGAATGCAGCATTGCAGGCAAACTCTGCCCCCTGCCAGGAGTTCAATCCTGACCGGCTCAAGGTTGACTTAGCCTTCCAGCCTTCCGAGGTCGGTAAAATGATAGTTAGGGGCAATATGCTGACTCTGCAAACCACTTAGAGAGGGCTGTAAAGCACCGTGTATACAGGTAGTCCTCGACTTACAACAGTTCATTGAGTGACCGTTCAAAGTTACAGCAGCACTGGAAAAAAAGGGACTTAGGACCATTTTTCACACTTACGACCACTGCAGCATTCCCACGGTCATATGATCAAAGTCCAGATGCTTGGCAACTGGTTCATATTTAGTGTCCTGGGATTATGTGATCAGCTTTGGTGATCTTCTGTTAATAAGGAATCCAGATTCATTTAACATCCATGTTACCCACTTAACAAATGCAACGGGGGAAAAAAGTCGTAAAATAAGGCAAACTCACTGAACCAATGTTTCACTTAGCAACATCAGTTTGGGGCTCAGTTGTGGTTGTAACCCCAGGACTACCTGTATAAACTACCTATTGCTAAAGGCTTCCAGTGATGGAGTGCCCGTAACTTCCGAAGACAAGCCGTTCCATTGTTCATTGTCTATTAATTGTTCTCACCGCTAGGAAGTTTCTAAGTTGCTCATAGCTTTTTGGCGCAGCATTATTTTAAATACAGTGCAGCGTTGGTCTCTTGACAATTTTGTCAAGTCCCTCTCAGCTGGATCTGAATGAGGAATTATACGGATATTTAATGTATCCATTAGGCATAAACTACAGAATCTTGGGACCTGATAAGAGATTCATTGACTAGTCAGTTCATTCAGGCACTGAATTATTTGAATCTCTTCTTTCCAGACTGGGCTGAAAAAGCTTTCGAAAGTAAATCACTAAACAACATTTATCTCATCTTTGGATTGTATAACATCCCTCCCATCACTTTTCCAGTCTCTCCCAAATCTCTCACAAGCTTAGATGCTTCTAATAAAGCACCCAGCTTTCTAAACAGAGGTTTCTCCACTATTTTATCTCCTGCATCTCAACGCTACCTCATTCATAGCTTCTCGGTTGGCAGTTAGGGATTTTGACCATTGCTATAACCATTGCTTGAGGTCCTTCTGGCTCTCCAGTAGGTCAAAGACCTTGTTGATGTCCACAGAGAACTTCATAGATATACCTTGGATGCTATAGACTGCAGTCAAAATCACAGAATTTGAAATAATGTGGAGTCTTTCCACTTAGAGCCACATCTGAGATGGTCCCATCACCCAAGGAAATTAACTCCTAAACCTGTAATGAGTTCAAGATGACTATGTAGCTGTAATGCTTCAACCCAAATCATTGGTGTGTTAGAAGCCATGCTGCGCTTTTAATCCTTAAAACATATCCCAAGCATGATATGGAATCAGGAAATGGTTGTCTTTCTCACGCCCTTTGTCAGACAGCTGAACATCACAAGGATCGGTGTGTTACTACTAAACAACTGGCAGATGGGACACAGGGCTTATGGGAGGGAAGCAACGATGCTATCAACCCTGAAGCTGACCTGACTGAGACCATTTTGAGGCTTCAGTGTTGCGACACTGGACATGAGGGATAGGGAGGGGGGAAAAGAGATAGCTGGGGTTTTGTAGCCAAAACAAAATACTTTCTCCTGGGAACCAAGGACATTCCCACAGGAGGCTGGAGAGAGGAGGAGTGGAGTTACCAGGCAACCAGACAGCACTTTGATTGGACCATGTGACTGATTGTTTTCACCAGCCTGTGCCAATTGTTGTGGCCTGCCAGCAGCCAGCAGAGCTGGTGGCAGACTCGGACAGTGAGGAGGTTGGAGAGGAACATGGGCCAGTCCTGGAGTCTGGGGAAGGCTCTGACGAGGGCTCTGCATCAGAGGCAGAGATGGGGCCAGGGCCATCTGACAGTTATCAGCTGCCTTCAGAGTCGGAGATCAGTGGGGCAGAAGAACAGCTGGAGCCTGTTCCCAGAGTGCACATGTGCAGAGCTGCTAGGAGAAGGGAACAGTTAAGGAACAAGGATCGATTCGGGAGTAAAGGCTCAGGTCGATAGTGAATGGTCCCTCCCATAGGGAATAAAGAGGACCGAAAGGGGAGTGGTGTTTGCAGGAGATTAATTAACTCAATTCATTAGAGCGAAGGTCTGTTCCTGACTTCTTTTGCCAAGTAATTGCTGCTACAGCATGGTGTTTGGATAGTATCGGCCTGGCAACACTCCAAGCCTGATAAAGATCTGTAGTTGTGAAATCTCATGAAAGACTGTTGGCCTGGACTTTGCTGGAGAGGAATTCCCTTTGACCTAAAGGAAAGGGGTTTTATTGGGACAAGGAGTCTGCTTCACAATCTTGGGAAGCCTAGGTCAGAATATCAACATGATATGCCCAATGAAACTTTTCTTTGAGGAATATACTTGCCTCGGAGTTCTGTTTGCTATGGGCGTATTACTTGGAACCCTGACAGATGCTTGGGCATAGACATACGGGCTCTGTCCTGATTCACCATGTATCTCTTTGTCATATGAGACTTCCCCGTCCATCAACTATCAACTTGGAGACAAAACCTCAAATTATTATTCATCTTCTTCCCGCAAGGTAACATGGTTTAAGGAAGCAGGGCGCACCAGCTGTTACAACTACAAAATATCTTTCCAAACCAAGAAGAAGGAAATCCCTCCCTGGGAAGAAAACAAACAAAAAACAAATCTACAACCTGAAAAATGATTTGACTGTCCCTCACCCACAAGGTCTCCTGGCTCCATTGCTGCAGCTGGAAGTTGCATAGTTGCTGAAACATAACTAATGCTCAATAAAAAGGCAGCAGGGAGGCTGGACTTGATTAAAAGCAAGGTTTTCCAGTTCCCCCTCATCAGCATCCTGTGTTTTAATTTATCTGCCCCTGGGCCAGTGAAACACTGGCTGGTGTTAGAAAGATGCACCTAGGATACTGACAATATAGATACTGGAGATGACATAATGGGTCATAGGGGGATCCGGTAAAGGAAAAGCTATCAAGAGTGCATTTCCTCCATGGGGAGTAACCATCCATTCTGAAACTTAATGAAACCTCCCACTCAGATCCAGTTTTGCATCAGCAGAGCCATTTCTTTTCAGATTCCCAAACAGTCGGAGGCAGCTCTGCTTTGTCTTGCTGGCTCAGCTCCAGAATGGATCCCTTACTTGTAAGGATGAGGGGGGGGGAGGAGGAAGTCACAGGAGCTGGGTAGAGCTATTATAGCTATTATTTAGGAATTGAAAGGAATTCTAGAAGCCATGCTGTTT
>NW_020769373.1:297272-314545 GCF_900518735.1 Pseudonaja textilis | reverse complement strand
GATGGATAGATGGATGGATGGATAGATGGATGGATGGATAGATGGATTGATGGACAGATAGATAGATGGATGGATTGGTGGACAGACAGAACTATATAGAATACAAGTTCAAGAAAGAGTAAGAAAAATATGATTGCAGTGAATAAGGGTAGTATGGTAAGGTTGGACTGGAGAGCTCCATTTGGTTAAAAACTACCCTTTGAATCATAAAAATATAGTAAAGTGGGCAGTCCTTTTATTGGGTTGATCTTCATTCCTTCACAGAATGGGAATTACTTCAGTAGAGTTACAAGGAAGAGACATGCAATCATCCAAATAGGCCCACACATTTGTCTTATTGTAGTGGTGCAGATGTTAGACCAGGATTGGGAAGGTCAAGTCTACTCTCATCCATGAAAATTCCTGTGTGTGTGTGTGTGTGACTTGGGCCGAGTTAATCTCTCTCAGCCCAACCCAACCTACATGGTTGCAGGAAAAAGGAGAAGCAGATCCAGCATGCACCACTTTTTGCTCCTGGAGGAAGGACAGAATATAAACCTAACAAAAGTAATCAATAACGATTATTTAATAAATGTCCTGATGTTTTTCAAGAGGACGTTGTTTTCCCCAAAACAGTATACTTTGGCCCATGAAATCGGCTGAAGTCATCAAACAATTAAAATAACAGCACAAAGTTGGCCATCGGATGTCGTTCAAGCTCAGCCAATCAACCTGCAAAACCAAGAACGAATTCATGCAGGTCATATTCTTTCCATGCAAAGGGTCCAGAACAAAGCCATATTTAGGGCCTATCTGTCAATCAACGTATCAAACAAACAAACAGAAAAGGAGCTGATTTTATTTCCCGAAGAGGAAATGTCATTGTTAAAGGCCTATCCCTTAAAAGATTCCACCTCATAATCTTCCAAACAGAGTATCTACCAGAGTGGTAAAAAAAAAAAAAAGTCAAAATGGTGACACACATTAAAAAAAAAAAAAAGGAAACGCCCTCATAATCTATAAGGTGTCTGTCTCAAGGAGGGGGTTGGACTAGAAGACCTCTAAGGACCCTTCCAAACTTATGATTCTATGATTATTTTAAAATTGTAACACATACACATACCCATGAATGCCTTGACAGCCAAATCTTTCCTCCTTCTTCAAGCCAAGCTAGTAATTTTTCTCAAACCACTGTATGCTCCATATATGCCGTAAATAAAAGCTAATGCATAGGGTCTGAAAGGCAGTCATTATCTTAAAAGTCCTATACTTCTTTTTCAGAGGGTCCATTTCTAACAGGGGTGTATACAAGCATTTTTTAAAAAGTGCTTGTGCGAATATGTATACAGGCAGGTTTTGTTATGATCAACTGAATAGTGCAGGCCTTTTAACTACTACTGTCAAAATGAGTCAAAGGGTTTTCTGTTGTTTGCAGTGACTAAGTTGACTAATGATAATTAAATGGTGAGGTTTAAGTAGAAGACAGAGAAGGTATGAGGGTTTTTTTTAAAGATGATGTTTGAGTGGAATCTCATACTGTATGTATTTAACTATTATCAGTGGCCTGTCTGTCTGTCATCTATCATCTATCTATCTACCTACCTATCCATCCATCCATTCCTGTCTCAACATTTGTTATTTAACTTCTCATGAACTCAGAGGTTGGTCTTAAAACTGAACCCTATTTGTGTGGGAAACTGGGTTTGTCTTCTCTGCAAAGCCAATAAGCCAATCCTATTGAGATCTTAAAATTGTACTGCTGCTAAGCATGCATTAACTTCTCCCTTCCTTCCTTCTTTCCTTCCCTCCCTCCCACCCTCCTTCCTTCCTTCTGTCCTTCCTCCCTCCCTTCCCTCCCTCTCTTCCTCCCTCCCTCCCTCCCTCCTTCCTTCCTTCTGTCCTTCCTTCCTCCCTCCCTCCTTCCCTTCTCCTCCTTCCTTCCTTCATTATTTCTTTCCCTCCCTTCTTTCCTTCCCTCCCTCTCTGCTCCTTCTCCTTCCTTCTTTCTTTCCCTCCTCCCTCCCTTCATTCCTTCCTTCTTCCCTCCCTTCTCCTCTGCCCTTCCTTCCTTCCTTCCAAAATAAATAAGATCTAAAGGACTGGTTCTCAATATGCAGATGATTTGTTCTAAATATTGAAGGGTTGTGGGGTCAAAATAGAGTTGAATATGCAGATGATTTTTTTCTAAATATTGAAGGGTTGTGGGGTTCCCCCCCCCCCCACCATTCTAAACTCATTTGGGACTGGGCATGTCCACCCCACCACCACCCAGACGTTGCAGCTGATCTCTGCAGGGGGATTATTTATGTCTCCTCTTGACATGTGATAATTAAACGTAGTCCAGGAGAAGCAGGGGAAGACTTCAGAGGCTTTTTCCTAGCAGTTCTTGAAAGCTCGCTTCAGGCCTTTAACGCATGAGCACCAGTCACAGCAAGGGCTGATCTCCCATCAGCTGAATGAGAACCTCCTAGAGATCCACTTGCAAGATCTATGGATCTGTAGGTGGGGTCAGACAGGGGTGTCCAGTGGGGGAAGGGCAGGGAGTCGGAAAAGTGGGGAGAAAATGGCAGCTCGGTGCTACCATTATCTTGGCATTTCTTTTAATCCTACCCTCCACGGATCCCCCCTGCAGCCAAGACCCCCTGTGGAAGGGATTTCAAAAGATCTCCAAACAAAAATCTGTGGATCCTTTAGATGCCCCCAATCTTAGCAGAAGGGGAGGCTTGGCACGAAGACGCAACCTGAACCCCAAAATGCATTCAAAGGGAAAGGGGTCACCTACGTGTGAAGAAGGAAAAAGGGAATTTTACAGAGGTGGGAATCCTTATTTGTCTTCGTGACAGGATGCGCAAGTTCACCGCCCCTCCAGCTGGCTCCCAGAAAATTACACTTAGCATCCCCGCCTCTGTAAGATGTCATGAGAATTATTGAATAGGTCCGGGGTGGGGGGTGGGGGGTGCACTTCATTTGCATAGCTCCTCCCCTCATAGTACAATGGGAAGGCTCTGGCCTTGCAAACCAAGCTGTGCTTGGTTGAGAAGTCCACTCTATGCCTCTCTCCATCATAATCCTGCCACTCTAGGCTTTCCCCTTGTCTCCTACCAGACAGCAAACGATGTTTCACTGCAATTGGAGATACCCAACTTTTCTTGGGCCTTGGCATTTTGGATGCCTTGCCATTTTTGTTTCCACCCACCCACCCACCCCCCTGACTATCTTCTGCAAACTTAGCCTTGCTCATCTCTCCCAATTGTGCGTGATTGTTGTGACTTTTGACTTCTTTCCACCAATGGGATGGGCAGCCTGAATGTGAGAGAGATTGGTACGAAATGCTGCAGTATCGACAGAGGATGGAAAGTTGATGCAGGATGGGTCAGAATGCAAATGAGTATTTTAATATCTGAAACCCTGTGCAGCTCGCTGGGTCTCTGACAGATAGGCAGTCCTCTGGAGTCTTCACACTCCCTTGAGATTCCAGCTCTGCTGGAATTGATTTGCAAAAGCACACCGACACCCAGCCACCAGCTGCTCTTCGCCTGGGGTGGCATGTTAAGAGAACGGAATCGGCAAGGAAAATAACAATTCCGCGTTGGCGAGAGACCTTCTTTGGATGCATGGTACGTACTGGGCCAAGTCAAGCTTGACTGGATCTCTGCAGAGTTACGTCTGACTGTGACGGGTTCTGCTTTTCGAGTCTTCAAACCCAACTCAAGTGAAAATCATGGGGGAGGTTTCCTTCCCAACACATCTGGAAGGCAGCCTATTGGAAGCCGTTATCCTAAATGTTAGGAGAAAGGATTATTGAATGGAGATTGCACTGGTCTGTGGAGCTGAGAGATATGGCTTGTTGTCCATATCTATGGCCCAGTTTAGAGTTAGCACCAGCAATGGCATTTACCGCTCCATAGTGCTTTACAGCACTCTCTGAGCAGCTTACAGTGTAAGCATTATTTGCACATCGCCCCCAACAATCTGGGTCCTCATTTTACCCACCTCGGAAAGATGGAAGGCTGAGTCAACCTTGAGCCAGTCAGGACTGAACTGCGGACAGTCGGCAGAATCAGCTTGCAATGCAGCATTCTAACCACTGCACCACCAGGGGAATAGGAATAGGAACAAGAATAGAACAGAAATGGAATGGAATGGAATGGCATAGCACTTAGACCTATATACTGCTCCATAGTACTTCACAGCCCGCTCTAAGTGGTTTGTAGAATCAGTATCTTGTTCCCAACAATCTGGCTCCTCATTTTACCAACTTCGGAAAGATGGAAGGCTGAGTCAACCTGGAGCCAATCAGGATCGAACTGCTGCATTCTAACCACTGCACCATCACAGCTCTTACTACAATATTATCCGTTTGACTTAGGTACCTCCTTATTGCAACTCTGGACTGCTAGAAGAGAAGGCCGATCCTACCAAAATTCTCAGAGTAATGAAAAGGAAAAGAAAAATCAATGTCCAACCCACTTCATCAAAGCCCCTCCTCTTTCCTTTTTTTTTTTTTACACGTGTCACATATAAAAAAGAAGAGGTCTTGATCTCGGAGTTTCAGCCACCTTGAATTTTTTTTTACCTTGCTCCTGATTAGAATTTGGACCTGTTAAGACAGACTCTCTCTCGCTCTCTTAAACCAAGATCCTGCTCCAGGTTTCCCCACCATTTCAAGCCAAAAAGAAAGACCATGACAGATTTATTTTATTGGGAAATAATGTAATTCTTCTGGAAAAATTACAAGGAATGTATCAGCCATTTATACTTGGATGCTGCTGTGAAGCCTTTCTCTGATTAAGAAGCACTGACACCCACTTGCAGATCAAAATTGACTTCATCGAGAGTGATGCTCTTAGCCCTAATTAGCTTTGCTCTCTGCCAATACAGTTGTGGCATAGCCAGTTGCGATCAAGGAAAAGCGCATGCTAATTTTTAAAAGCAAGGTTCCATTTTCCCCCCCCAATATCTCCAAACATTAATCATTAAAGGATGCAGAATAGTTTAATTGTGTGTGTATTTTTTGCATAATTTCTTGTGATTTTCTCATCGCAGTAGCTACACTGGTGCATTTTTTTTTTTTAAAAAAAAAGCAGAGACTCACACCACTGTAGCTTAAATGTACCCCACAGTTTAAAGTTCACACTTCATATTGGGTGAGTTTCTCTACTAACTTATTGCTATTTATCTTCGTGTTTGTTAAATAGGCTGCCCGTCAAAATATCCCAAGGCGTATACAAAGCTTTGCTGCCCGATAATTTTAAATAATCCAATAAGAAGCTCAAAGGAAAATTAATCTATCAGCCAGAAACTAAAATCCTTCCAGCATTAGTTCAGCGCGCTGTTTCTTCTTGGGGAAGCAGTCTTCCTTCAGCAAGATGGGTGACATATAAGTTTGATTAATAAACTATTCCACAAAATCTGGTTAATTATCGCAGCAAATGGATGAACATGGAAACTAAGTAAGGTTGTGTCTCATTAGAACCCAGATGAGAGTATCCAGGTTGATTAGAAGGTCAAAAAAAAAAAACATGCTAAGAGAAATCTTTAGGATCATTTCTAGGAGAGTCACTGCTCAAGCAGGGGGTTGGACTAGGAGACCTCTAAGGTCCCTTTCCAACTCTATTATTCTATGTTCTAAGCTTCAGCATCCTCTGAATGTTGTTGCTTTTCTCAGCGTGACAAAAACAGTCTTGTGACATCAACTGCAAGCCTGGAGGGCGAGTGATTTTGTAACCCGTGTAGAAAAGGGACGGGACTTGGTATTACAATGCCCCAATTGTTCTTTCCTCAACCTGGTCCTCCCTTTGTGGACACCTCTACCTGGAAGTGTCCATAAAATCTCCAGGCGCTGAGTTTGACTTGATCAGAGATAGTCAAAGTCTTTTCACGCGGCAAGGTGAGAAATAACTGCTCTGCACTTAGGAGGCAATTCCATAGTTGAGGTATCTCCACTGAGGAGGACCTAGTGGATTCACATCCTGTAGGCCAGAATCAAAATGGGACCGCAAACAGGGCTTTTGAGGACATGGCTCAACCCAACAGTTGGTTGGCAGAGGAGAAAACAGAAGGCGTTCCTGACTGTGATTGACGCCCTGCCCTTGTTTTGACAAAAGATGCCACATGCCAAAAGGGCTGGGCCCTCCATCACATGGTCACAACAACCATTTTGACTATTTTTTTGACTTCCCTTGAGGAAATGCCCTTCCGGAGCCTCTGCGACCATCGTTTTCACAGGTTTTATTGTTGACGCAGATGCTGCCTTCACTCCTCTTGAGTTTTGAAAGCTTATTTCGATAGGTTCGCTCGGTATTTGAAAAGAGCCTCTTCTCAATGGCTTTGACAACAGACCTGCAGGGTGGGAAGAAAAGCTAAATAACGTATAAAGACATTAAAATGATTGCACGGTAGGAAAATTGATTTTCAAAGCTAATATTTGAATGCCGGGTCTTTCCCCCGCTTCGTGCCATTGCAATTTCACATGCCTGTTGGAATTGTATTTGCTTGAAATATAATAAATTAAGTGATTTCCAGTTCTTCTTGCCCTCAGCTGCTGCTTTTTGGTAGCAAAACTATATCTACACTTAGTCACGGTGGAGCAGTGGCTAGAGTGCAGTACTGCAGGCTACTTCTGCTGGCTGCCGGCTGCCTGCAATTTGGCAGTTTGAATCTGAACAGGCTCAAGGTTGACTCAGCCTCTCATCTTTCTGAGATTAGTAAAAATGAGGAGCCAGATTGTTGGGCCATATTTGTAAATTGCTTAGAGAGGGCTGTAAAGCACCGTGAAGCGGTATTGCTACATAACAGGAATCTTCTCAAGTCAGCTGTGGTTCACCCAGACCATCTACCCAATGAGTTAAGAGTGTACCCCCAATCCAAATAAATTAGCATGACATAAAAGGATTCTGAGAAGTACCATCCACTCCATCTGTCTGGAGAGGGAAAGAAACGTGGTTCCTGGTCTTCAGAAATCTCCCGTTTCATTTTTCTTCTTCCTTTCTTTCTTTTTCAGGCAACCAATAAGGATGCAACTAAGATCAGCGTAAGTACCTATCAAAATGCATGCATGCGGGGGGCGGGGCATCTGCATGGGGTTGTCTGTCTAAAATATTGCAGTGGTTCCTTGAGGTTAGGTTGACAAAGAGGCGCCCAAATGCAGCAGAAGTTAATTCAAGACGTTTGGAAACGAAGGCCTTTCTATCCATTCGTTGCACGCTCATTATCAATTAACAGGGAGGCCGTTATAATCAGCTAATTGCACTGCTAATAGAGCAGAGTCTGTCTTTGGCATAAGGATAGGTGCGGTGATGGGATCGGAACATTTTTACTACCGGTTCTGTGCGTGTGGCTTGGCTTGGTGGGTGTGGCAGGGGAAGGATACTGCAAAATCTCCATTCTCTCCTCTAACCTGCTTTCCAGCTCGGTTCTCCTGTGCAGGGCAGCCAAAGGAGACCCAGCCGATCAGCTGGGACTCGATGGGAGGCAGAGAAGAGATGGGGTTGGCGGGGCCAGTCAGAGGTGGTGTTTGCCAGTTCTCTGAACTACTCAAGGTGCTACTGCTGAGGACCAGATTATTTATACATTTAGAAGGATAAAATACTCTCTCCTTTCTAAGCTTGTACCACTTCCGAGATGTAGATGGGAATTCTACGTATTTGGATGAAAATGGTTGGGTTTTGTTTCAATGGGAAAAAAAAAATCTCCCCATTAATGGAGAAAAGAGGACACATTAACAGGAAACGGCCCCATTGTTTTGACTATGATCCAAAGGCATCCTTTTCATCGGAGTCTGCTAAAGTTCCATCTTAAAGCTTAAAGTCTGAAGCGGATAATTGGGGAAACGATAGGATAGATACAGAACACCATAGAACTAAGGTTTAGCCTATTTCCCCAAAATACAATGATCTGTGCTGTTTGGAGGGGATAAGTTTAATGGATAATCTTAATACCTCCAACAAGCTATTCTTTTATTCTCTCCTCTTTCTTTCTTTCTTTCTTTCTTTCTTTCTTTCTTTCTTTCTTTCTTTCTTTCTTTCTTTCTTTCTTTCTCCTCTCTCTCTTCCTCCCTCCTTCCCTCCTTCCTTGAATCTTCCTTGATGTTCCTATCTTCCTATCTTCCTCCCTTCTTTTCTTTCTTTCTTTCTTTTCTTTTCTTTCTTTCTCTTTCTTTCTCCCCTCTCTCTCTCTTCCTCCTTCCTTCCTTCCTTGTATTTACCTTCCTTCCTATCTTCCTATCTCTGTCCCTTCTTATCTTTCTTTCTATCTATCTTTCTATTTCCCTTCTTTTGTTTTCTTTCTTGCTTTTTCCTTTCCTTTTCCCTTTCCTTTTCTCTTTCTCTCACTCTCTCGCACGACAACTACATAATTGATATACTCTAATGCCAATTTTACATTTGTGGTGTGTGTCATTCTGGTTTCCAAACCGGTTTCTCTTCTTCTAATAAAATGATCCCAAACACTTTTGGGCCTGCTGGGTGAGCTAGCAGGGGTTTGTCCTGTGGCTGATTGCACCTTAGACTTCAGAGGTTAATCCATCGTTCACCCACCTCTGTCAAGTTTATTTTAGACTATATTACAATGGAACTATGCTCGTTCATTTAAAATACCCTTCTGTTATATATCACCTACTCTTTGTCCCTACTTTAAGGTGCAGCTTAGTCATGCTAGCTGAACCCTGCCAGACCATGCTTGTTAAGTTATGAGCTATTCAAATGCAGGTATAATAATAATGATGCCCTCAAAAAATTGAGGTATGCCATTTTTTTTTCATCTGAAGACAACAGAAGCAATGTAAGATCCAGGTTTATTTGGAGAGCAGCTAGGCAAAAATCTAGATTTTATTTTACATTTACATTTCATTAAATTAATTGAATGCAGTTGAAATGTTACACATGGAACAGGGTGAAGCCTCAACTGAATTGGTCTCTTCTAGCTGTGTGATGCTATCGTTCTGTGATTTCCCCCAAAGTATTTCCATTTTTTCCTTTCTTCCTTTTTTTTTCTTTTCTCTTTCCTCCTCTTTCTCCTTTTCTTTTCCTTTTTTTTTCTTTCTTTTTGGATGAGAAAAGGGAGGGAGTGAGGGATTGGCTGGATGAGATTTTTGTGAGCTTTTGCAAAGAGGATTAAATGCAGACCCTGTATTGGTACTTTAATGAGGAGAGGAGAGCCCTGGGTTTTTAGTCTGGGGAACAGAAGCACAGAATGAGTGTCTGGATGTGATTGGATCCCTTTCTTTCTGTAAAAGGATGAAGACAGGATTAAGAAAGCCCAGCACGTTGGGGCTGATATTTTGACAGGTGATATATTTTAAATGCATTGTTGCTGGAAAGGGGAATGGCTAGGATTAACGGCCGGCTGTTGACTGTAGTAGAGAGATGCATTTAATTAAGGAAAGAAGGAAATGGAATTAGTAGCTGATTTCGGAGGAGAGAACCGGTGCTTAGAAATAGTCACTGTGGGCTGGAAAAATAGAAATGGACATAAGCAAAGACTAACAATGGGAAGGCATTTCATTGGGGAGAAGGGCAATTCAATTTGGAAGACGAAGAGCACCACTGAAAGGCTCCATATGTTAGCTTAAACTAGAAGAATCAAAGAACGATTTGATTTTAAGGCATGGGGTTTTTTTTAGTAACCCCATTGTGAACATTGCTTGGTTTTTGGCCTCTGTAAATAAACCAGTCTTGGCCATTTTCAAATCTTGATTCGTGCCTTGAGGCAATGAGGGAATGTGTTTGTCATCTGTTTCATAAATCACAATAAAACAAGCCAGGGCTTAGTATAATATGTAAACCTAAAATGTAACAAAGAGGAGAAGTAAGGTAGAAGCTCTTTGAGAAGTCCCACCTTGGAAATCCTGAATTAGGTTCTTTCTTGTGTTAGGACCATTTATAGTCCTGGGAGAGGGGATGGAAGAGTTTTTGCACATGATCAGGGCATTTTTTTGTGGAATGCATTCGCGTTTTCAACTTTTCTGATATACTAAAAGAGAGTCTGAGATTGCAAAGCTGTTTGTTATAGCTTTCAGTGAAATTCAGGTTAGTGCTACAAATCCTTCTTTGATTTATCCATCCAGGAAGGTGGATTTAGATCTTCATCCACTGAATGCCAACCTCCTTGAAGCAATAATCATTTGCTGTGGTCAGGAGGATGGGGGGAGGGGAGAAGAGAGGGTTTAAAATCGAGGAGCAGATATGAATGCCCTATGACGACGGAAACGTTCAAGAAAAATCCCTAATTATATAGAAAGGATGGCAAAGTTTTCAATCAGGTTTCCTGGAGAGCCTCATACATTGAGTTGGATCATGTGTGCAAAATGCCGGAAAGGCTATTATAGAGTGATTTGAGATGCACTGCTAGAAGCTATCTTATTTTCAGATCATGTGATTACAGGATGTGGATCAGAAGGTGGATTTTGCGGAGGGATTTATCGTATCGTTCCATAAAATGGCGGGGAATTTGAGAATTAAGAGTGCCAATCAAATGAGAAGGAAAGAGGGTGGAAATAGAAAGAGGGATTGCATTATGGAAGGGCCACTTCTGTAGATATTAGCAAGACTAACTTTATTTCTTGCTACCTCTTCCAGCCCTTGAGACCATCCTACTGTATGATTAGTAGATCTTTGGTCCATGAAATGGACTTTGAATTGCACAACATGTTGCCTGACTGCTTAATTGTCTCGCCTCATTAAATCTTCTTTAGATTTGACTGCACAGAGCGATTTATAACTAAGAGAAAGCTATGGGGAAATAAGGCCATCTCACCGTCTCAGCCACAAAAATAGAATACGGACTAGAACAAATGCATTGTGGGATGAGCTGCAAAAGGGGAAAAGGGTCACAGCACAGAAGAGGAGGAGCTAGAGACAACTTGGTACGAAATGTCATGCCTGGGAGATTCCATGGGAGCTCCGGTCCAATGCTCAACATATGATAGCTTCAAAAAGATCTAATAACCAATGGGTGATCAGCCATTGGAAGCCCATCAGTGCGGTTCCCACTAGAGTGGTTTGGACTCCAAGATCCATAAGCCCCAAACATTGCACAGTCCAAAATATCTGGACGGTGCTGGACTGAGGAGGGCTACAGGGAAGAGGGTTCGTGGTTAGAACTGTATCATGTAGGCCTGGGAGGAGTTGGCGGAAGCTGCTTCTCTCTCTCTCTCTCTCTCTCTCTCTCTTTCTCTCTCCTTCCTTCCTTCCTTCCTTCCTTCCTTCCTTCCTTCCTTCCTTCCTTCCTTCCTTCCTTTGCATGTTGCTGGGATGGGAAGGTGGATTTACTGTCCACAACCTGCAGGTTTCATCTGGCCTCTCCCTAAAGGAAGAGTTTTTATCTGCTGTCTGCTATGAAGCAAATCCCCTCAAGCAGAAATAGGCGAAAACACCTTTGGGCATTAGGGGTGAACATCAGTGGGTCTTGCTTTGGCTCTTGTAGTTTTCTCCTTGGCTTAAAGGTGGAGAGTCCAGAGAGAACGAGAGTCACCCCAGACCTTCCCTCTTATGTCACCACTGTTGCTCCCTTTCCTCTTTCCTAATCTGTCCTTCTCTGTCCACAACCTCGACAGGCGAGTGTAGAAAAGTCTCCAAGGAAGAGCTAACCCACCGACGGCTGGCAGAGACCTTGCCAATGCTTGGTGCCCAACGGCCCGCTCACCCCCCGCCCCCCAACAACCCCACTCCCGCAGCGGGTCCACCGCGCCTAAATAACGTCTCCTCTCTCCTCTTTCCAGACGGTGCGCGTCCAGGGCAATGACATTTCACACCGGCTGCGGCTGTCAGGGGTCCGGCGGCAGGACGAAGGCATCTACGAGTGCCGGGTGTCGGACTACGGCGACGAAGACACCCAGGAGCATAAAGCCCAGGCGGCCTTGCGGGTCCTGGCGCGCTTCTCGCCTCCCGACGTGCAAGCGGCCGAAGCCGTCTCGCACATCCAGAGCAGCGGCCCGCGGAGAAGCAGCCCGCCCGGGCGAGCCACGGCCGAGCCGGGCTTGGGAGACAAGCGCCTCCTACCGGCGCAGGGCGAAACTGCCGCTGCGGCCGCGGCTTCCTCTTCCCTCTCTTCCTCGTCTTCCTCCTCCTCTTCTTCTTCTTCTTCTTCTTCCTCGGCGTCTTCGGAGTCCGCCGCCGCCTCTTCCTCCTCTTCCAGCCCCGCGACTGTGGCGGCGGCGGCGGCGGCGGCAGCAGCCTCGTCGGCCTCGCCTCGGCCGGCCTCCGCGATCGTCCTACTGCAGCAGCGAGGATCAGGTAGGTGGAGCCGCAGCGACACCCGGCGGGGAGTGGCGGAAGCGCAGGGAGCTGTCCGTGGTGCTGAGCGCCGGCTCGACCGGGCGGCCCACGGGAAGCTCCTTGCTCGGGGCTGTTCAGCAGGAAGACTCGCTCCATTGGAGTTCTACTTGAGCTCGTCTTTTTGTGACCCGTAAAATCCTCCTTTGGTGGTTCAGCTGAACATTCCTCTCGTTTTTTTATCTGGTATGCTCTTCTATCAAAGCACAAGGCAAGACGGGATGTTGCCCACCATCTTAGGAAATGGGTTAAGCTGGGAAGAGAGCAATTGACTCAAAGGTCTATGGAGATTCTCAATCATCCAGGTCATGGTTGTCCCAAAGGTGCCTTTTCAAGAGGTAACTGGGCTTTCTGGTTTTTCTTTGAAGACATTTCGCTTCTCATCCAAGAAGCTTCTTTGGCTTCTTCCATTCCCCACCATCCATCAGAGTTGAAGACGCTTCTTGGATGAGAAATGAAACACCTCCAAAGAAAAACCAGAAAGTCCAGTTCCCTCTTGAAAAGGCACCTTTGGGACAATTGGCCCAAAGTTGCCCTCTGAGTTGTGGTGGATTTGGGTGGAACCTGGGTCTTCTAGTCCAACATTGTAACTATAACTCACCTTGATTCTCAGTATGGTCTCAATATATTTTTCCCAATAGCCTTCTGTTCAGATAGGAAGATGTTTTCTTCCCCAGATTGCCTTGCATTAAATTTCAAAGAATTTAGCCTGATGAAGAAAGGAAATATTTAAAATGAAAAGGCCAAAAAATTGGGCATTGCTTCTGGTGTATTATTGTGTTTGGGTCATGTACGGAAATGTGATTGGATGGGGTTTTAAGACTTTGAGTAGATTTCTGAGTATTTCTTTCAATGAAGTTCTTATACTATGAATATTACCGTAGAAAACCTCTTAGTTGGTCCAAGAGAAACCTTTGTATTTCCCACAGCTGGATAGTAAGTGAATGTAATGCTTTAAAAGGTCAACTGAGTACTTGCCTCCCTAGGACTCACTATAGAAACAATATAGACTCATTGTACAAAGAAAACTCTATCACAAATTATTATATAAAGCATTTCCCCAAGGCACTATGTAGCATTAACCAGTAATAGTAACAACAACAGCAGAGAAACCACTTTGCTCTTTCATAGAACTTATTGCAACAGTTCTGTGGATTTATTTTCAAATATCGGTAAGATCATAATTATAAGACATCACTCTATTTGAATGTATATTCATGTAATTCCCCATTTTCCCCCTCCATATTTATAATACAGGTAGCCCTTGACTTACAATTCATTTAGTGACATTCAAAATTACAACAGCACTGAAAAATGTGACTTATAACCGTTTTTCATAATTACAACCTTTGCAGCATTCCCATGATCATGCGATCAAAGTTTAAATGCTGTCAAACTGGTTCACATTTATGACCTTTGCTGTGTCTCAAGATCATGCGAACCCCTTTGGTGACCATCTAACAAGCCAAATCAAGGGGGAAGCCTGAACAACCCGCGTTGCTAAGTTGACAACTGCAGTGATTCACTTAACCATTGGGGCAACGAAAGTCATAAAACAGAGCAAAACTCACTTAACAAACATCTCTCACTTGACATAAATTTTGGGCTCAGAAGTTGAGGACTGCCTGTCTGTATGCATTATTATGAGTAATGTTATGTTTTAGGAGGAAAATGTCCTTTTGTAAAGGCATTCAAGAGCCGTGGTGGCGCAGTGGTTAGAATGCAAGATTGCAGGCTCATTCTGCTGACTGCCAGCAGTTCAATCCTGACTGTTTCAAGGTTAACTGAGTCTTCCATCCTTCCGAGGTCGATAAAATGAGGACCCAAATTGTTGGGGACAAGATGCTGATTCTGTAAACTGCTTAGAGAGGTGCTATAAAGTACTGTGAAGTGGTATATAGAATAGAATAGAATAGAATAGAATTCTTTATTGGTCAAGTGTGATTAGACACACAAGGAATTTGTCTTGGTGTAAATACTCTCAGTGTACATAAAAGAAAAGTTACATTAGTCAAGAGTCAAGAATCATCAGGTACAACACTTAATAATAGTCATAGGGTAGAATAAGCAATCAAATCATACTAGGAAACAGTCAATATAAATTGTAAGGATACAAGCAACAAAGTTACAGTCATACAGTCACAAGTGGGAGGGAATGGGTGATAAGGAGTGATGAGAAGATTAACAGTAATAGTAGTGCAGACTTTGTAAATAGTTGGACAGTGTTGAGGGAATTATTTGTTTAGCACAGTGATGGCGTTTGGAGAAAAACTATTCTTGTGACTGTTCTGGGTGCAGTGCTCTATAGCGTCATTTTGAGGGTAGGAGTTGAAACAGTTTATGTCCAGGATATGAGGGGTCTGTAAATATTTTCATAGCCCTCTTTTTGACACGTGCAGTATATAAGTCTAAGTGCTATTGCTATTTATTTAGCTGTGCTTCTTGTGATCAGCGTGTTTTATTTAGAGAAATAAGTTCCATCAGTCTTCAAAGAGGTTTATTTTGTGTGATTTTATATTTTGTTTATATAGCGTGATTAGGATTGGAATGTACAGTTTAGACTGAGATTTCAGAACAATAGAAGAGAAATAGGCAGAAGGTAGAAAAGTTAAGAAAAGAAAACATTCTTATCAGTGACTGTGTTGGATCCATATGTGTGTTTGTCTGCTAGAAAAGTTTCCTTGGTGTATAAGGTCTTATTCAACTGCAGCCCTTTTGGCTAGATAATTTCTGAGGGCTTCTCGATGAAGCCAAAGAGGAGTGTTCTGAAGACATATCACAAATACCTACAATCCATAGCAGATGGTGCAATACGGTGCCTCGAATTCATTGGTGTATCTTGATTACCTTGTTTCTGACTTCTTGTTCCCAAATTCTGAAGCTATGCTTCTTACTTAGAAAACGTTTGCACCAGCTGTTTCTTCAACTGTAATTAGGAAGTCTCTGATGGCTGTTTAATCCACAACAGTGGGAAAGTCCCAATGAAAGCAAACCCCATATTTGCTGTTGATATTAGTCCTAGCCACGATAAGACGTGCAGGAGATACCTTCTGGGAAATCTGAAAGCACGGGGTGAATTATAATTGGTCCTAGAAGTAACCAGGTTTCAAAAACTATGCAAAAATAAAAGATGCTGAGACCAGAGAAAGTGCGCAAAGAAAAGCAACAAAGATGATAAAGAGTATACAAGGCTAAATCGTACGACGAATGGTTGAGGAAACCAGGTGGGCCTAACCTATTGAAGGGAAGGGTCAGGGTTGGCAGGATAGCAGTCTTCCAGGACTTGAGAGGCTGTCACAAAGAAGAGGGTGGAGACTTAGAGTGGAACCTCTGGTCACAAATGCACCTGTTCACCAGTGGCGGATTAAGGTTCACTGGTGCCCTAAGCACTGACAAATCTTGGTGCTCCCCTCCTTTGTACATACTGTACAAATGAAGCCAAATGTTCTGACCCAGGCTTCATCAAACATCATTAAACATAAACTTGTTTTAAAAGCAAAACCTATTTTATTGCAACACTGGGAATTACTTTCACTCCCAGCCAGAACTAATCTTAAACAGTTCCCCAAGATAAGCACATGCCTTTCAGTGCTGTGGAATGCTGCCAAAAACAGAAGTATACGATTAATTATAACAGAAACCAACCAAAGTACCAGAAAAAACCAACCAGAGTTCACAGAGCTTAAAGGAGGACTCAAAATCTTTTGAACTACTTTGCTTCCTGCAAAGATTTCATCCTTGAGGTCTGACTTTTATCCCTTAGGGGAGGGGCAATCACCTCCAAACCTTCCTTCTGAGTCGCCCCCTTTATTTCAGCTGTTCTTGCCTTCTGGCAGCTCTGTGCACACACACACACTGGGAATAGGCTCCCCTTGTTCCTCTTCCTCACTGCTGCCAGACTCCGAAGGCTCCGAAAGCAGCACCCCACTCCCAGATGGTCCTGGCCCCATCCCTGCATCAGATGCAGGACCTTTGTCTGAGTCCTCTCCAGACTTCCTGACTGGTCCCCTTTCTTCCTCACTGTCCAACTCCACTGCCACCTGCAGCGACTACCGGCGAACCACAACAGCTATATTCTCAACTTTGTGGTGGCCCCTTGGGGGCTGGTCCCCGAAGCATGTGCTTAGTCTGCTTAATGGTTAATAAACTGCAGTTCATGACCAAATTGGGTGGTGAACAAAAAATCCACCCAATTTTTGAATCCGGTCACACTTCAAAAATCAAATTGGTGCAGAAAGATTCCCTTTCTGCGCCAATTTCCCCTTCGCTGCCTTTTTTTTTTTTTTTTTGTCTAGCATGTGCAGACATTTGTGCTTTTGGTCATGACCAAATTGGGTTGCGGCCAAACTCCTGGAATGGATTGTGGTTGCAACCCAAGGCTCTACTGTATTCTCCAAAGCACCAGACGAAAGGACAAAAATTAACAGGTTTAGAAGATAATTTAAAGATGGACCCAACCTGAAGGATGTTCTGACTGTGAGAACGGTTAATCCAAAGGTCTTCAAACTTGGAACTCTCAGAATTCCTGAGCCAACGTGACTGGAGGAGGAAGTCTTAAAGCTGTCAAGCCATCATGGAGCTGTGGGTGCTCCATCACTGTAGGTTTTCAAGAGACTGGACAACCGTTTGACTGGGATAGAATAAGCAAGGGGTGTCAAACTCAAGGCTCATGGGTCGGATGCAGCCGATGAGTTGCATAGACTTGGCACCCTGGAACGAGCAAAAGACCAGCCAGCAGTGCCTCTGCCAGTGAAAATAGAACTTCTATTTTCTCTAGCAGAGGGCTGCAGGAGGCCAGCACAGCTGAAAATGGGGCCTGGGGGAGCTGCTCTCAAACTAAAAACAAAACGAAAGGAGAAATGTTTCCCCTTTTGCATTTGAGCATGCAAGAAAGGACAGGAAAGGAGAAAAGGAAAAGAGGAAAGACGAAGAAAAAGATGGGAAGAGAGCAAGGAAGGAAGAAGAAGGAAAAAGGGGAAGGAAGGAAGGAAGGAAGGAAGGAAGGAAGGAAGGAAGGAAGGA
>NW_020769373.1:265042-281004 GCF_900518735.1 Pseudonaja textilis | reverse complement strand
GAGGGGAGGGGGAAAGGAGGGAGAGACATTCTTGCAGTGATGTTGTGTTTGTGGCCTTCCCAAAGAATATCACATCAAGATATGGATCCCTAGATCCAGACCCATCTTCCACTTATCTTTGGATTAAGAGTAATCATACTTGGACAACAGCTTTGGGAACTCTTGAGCTTTTAGCTGAGCAATCATGTACATATTTAAGCAAAATTATGCATGCTCGCCTCTTTATTCATAAGATTATCAACCGTATTGCATAGCGGCTTCTGGGTGTTAGTAGGTATTTTGATAGTTTCCCGAAAGAGAAGGCTTGGGTGCCTCTCATCACTACTTCAAGGCAATGACATCCTCGTATTGTAAATAAGTTGAGCTGATTATGGGTTCTTAATTTAAGGAGTGATTTGGGTGGGAGGCTCACAATGAGTGCATCCCACTGCACGTCTGCAAGTGAGACAGTGACAAAACAATTGTGTGTTTCTATTTTCAATAACCCCACTACAGTTTGCACTGATGAAGTGGGGGAGTGTCAGTACAACGGAGTTATTGTGGAGACAATCCTTAGCTACGGTTATTTTTTTGTTGTGGGCTGGTTCTCACTGGAAGGCAAATGATTGTCATTTGAGAAGGGAGACATTAAGCAAATTAAGGTCTGCGTTTTATTATGCTCTTTGGAGACAATAGAAGAGCCTTGTGGGTTTCCTTATGAAGATGGTTGACCACTCTGAGAATGAATTGCGAGGCTAGATGGGTCAGAGGTCTGATCCAGCAGGATACTCCTTATGTTCTTATACTAAGAACATCAGCTTTTCCTGTGCCATTTTTTATACATGAAAAGTGAAACAATAGTCTGGATTCACACCTTATGTCAATTCCATGACACATTTTATTGGAGTCTGATATGGCATGTTCTGTGAATCCAACCATTGCTATAATAGACTTTATGGCATAGTGCAGTGGTGGCTAACCTTTTTGGGCTTCTGTGCCAAAAATTGTGTGTACACTTGCATGCTCACACTTTTGTGCCAGCATTCAGAAGGCAATGTATGCATGGGTCCTCATTTTACCAACCTTGGAAGGATGGAAGGATGGCTCAATCTTGAGCTGGTCAGAATCGAACTGGAGGCAGTGAGCAGAATTAGCCTGCAATACTGCATTCTAACCACTTTGCCACCATAAATTCTTTATTTTACTTTTATAGACAGTGGTCACCAACTGGTGGGCTGGGGACCACTGGTGGTCCGCAAGAAAATTTTGGTGGTCCTCAGAGAAATGTCCCCCCCCCCCAAAGCAATGAATCCATGCTGTGCAGGAACACAAGGCTGCACTGCCCACATGGCCCACACACCTGCTGGCCTCCACCCTTCAGCTGAGCACAAACCTTACCTTGAGTAGAACCATGTGAGCTGGAACTGGAAGGTAAGTCCAACGATGGGGGAGAGAAATCCTTCCCCGAGTGGCTTTTGGACATTGGTGGGAAAGTCAGTCCCATATTCCAGAGCTGCAGTAGTCACAGGACTGACCCTTTGGTCATCCCGGACCAGCTCCTCCAGTCCATGTCAGGCCAGTGCACCTGGGTGGAGGAGCAGCTGCTCCAGGATGACCAAAGGGCCAGTCCTGTGACTACTGCAGCTCTGGAATATGGGACCAACTTTCCCACCAATGTCAGCAAGCCACAGTCAGTCAAAATTCATATTAGTGGTCCGCAGGATTTAAAATTATGAGTTTGGTGGTCCCTGAGATCACTAGTATAAGAGACAGAATGCTGGCTAAGAATAAGCAGAAAGCCATATTTAAAAAGTAGGCTGCAGTTTCATCATTGTGTTCAGAAAACTTCAGAAAGGCTTTGGATGACCATTGTGGGTATACAACAGAGATTTGAACAAACCCAGCAGGATTGTTCACATTTTTCTCCATTAGGTCAAACCTGTTCAAACCAATACAGTTTAAATCTAGATCTCTAAACCAACTCTAACCAAGCCACTGGCCAAAACTTTTCTGAAACTTTTCTGCTCCATTATAATCTTTTCTAGGCTCAGGAAGGTCACAATCTGATTCATTTAAAAAGGACACAGCAAGTGGTTTGTCTCTGAACTGGCAAGGCAGAGAGCAGATTGTTCTCCAAGAAGGGGAAATACTGCCGGAGATTCTGTGTACCATCTGTTGCACAAACCAACATTTGTTTCCCAATGTTTTACAACATTCATAGCTTGCATGGAATCCATTCATAGCTGTGTGGGTGGAAGAAGCACATACTGATAAGAGGGTTAGAATTGCTTTGACAAATTGGAAAATTGTCTTGCATCCTCTCTAAGACTCATTTCCTACTAGTATCCAGAGAAGAATGTCGTTTCTTTTGGAGGGGTGTGGGATGGGGAGAGGAAGTGACAATAAAACTATCAAACTATCATGATAAAGCTTCCGCTAGTAGCCAATTTTCTAGAGTCACCTGGTCAAGATTAGGGGAATGAGGTCTGTCTCTAAGGAGAATATACATTGGCTGGATATATACTGAGTAAACTACTAGGGAAGCATAATTATGAAATTCCTTCTAATTGGGTTGATTCAGGATGTATTTGGGTAGATTGCTTGGCAACAGTACAGATGTGATGTGCTGTTGTTTTCATCCCAGATGGCTTTTCAACTTCCTAGTCATGAGCCAGGGTGGCACAGTGGTGAGAATGCAGTACTGCAGGCTACTTCTGCTGCCTGCTGGCTGCCTGCAATTTGGCAGCTCAAATCTGAGCAGGCTCAAGGTTGACTCAGCCTTCCATCCTTCCGAGGTGGGTAAAATGAGGACACAGATGGTTGGGGGCAATGTACTGACTGTGTAAACTACTTAGAGAGGGCTGTAGAGCACTGTAAAGCAGTATATAAGGCTAAGTGCTATTGCTAGTCTAGTCTACAGTCCTGAGATTTTGTGACGGTGTGGCCATCTGAGTACTGACCAGTAGTAGTGGTGCTGGTGATAATTGCTACCCCACAAGAATAAGTTCTCAGAAAAAAATGCCAACAGAAGAAAATACAATATCAAGCAAGCTCATGAATGGATTGAAAACACAATTAAGAACAAAGTTAACGTATCTCCTAATTGCAAGAAGCATGAAACTTCGAATAAGGAGCATACCCTAAAATCCACCATTTAAGCGGCATCAAAGGCCACCTTGTTAAGTGAAATGCACCAATGCTTCCATTCCTATTTTTAAAAAATTTATTGCGTTAGGCTTATTTGCCTCTCTGATCCTAAGCAACTTTTGAGGTGCTTAACGTTCAGGCAATAACCAGGGTTTGGTTGTGCAAAGCTGATGTGACATACTTCTTGGAAGAATTATTACCCTTCCCAAGATCAGATTAAATCAGGCAGAGGGAGAGGAGAAGACACACCTGGAAGAATGGGAACAAGATAACAAAACAAGGTCGATGATAGCAACATAAGAAAACTTTAATGAAAGGCATTGATCTTGAACCAGAAGATGGAATAGGGTGGGAGAATAGAAAGATGGACGTTAAATGCTCACATTTAATTTTGGTGTTAGCCCAGAGAAGCAATGCTGAAACCTCAAAAGCTATAGAGTCCCTCCTCTCTGGGGTTGAGCTTGCAAGCATCTCTAAAATGTGCAAGGGAATCAAATACTTTTGTTGTGTGACAGAATAAGTAGACTTTAACATAACCAACCAATGGAACAGCTTGCCCTCAGAAGTTGTGGGTGCTCCATCACTGAAGGCTTTCAAAAAGAGACCGGACAACCATTTGTCTGAAATGGCATAGGATCTCTTGATCAAGCAGGAGGTTGGACTAGAAGACCTTCAAAGTCCCTTTCAACTCTATTATTCTATGTACTACTTGCATGGGTAGGCTGCTTCTAATTCCTTTGATTTCATTTAGGTTATATTTGTGAAGAGTTTTGTCAGAGTGTGCACAATGTGAGACAACCCAGGAGCAAATACAGCACACAGGTTTGCATTTACATATAATAGTTTTGTCCCTACAAAAGTATATATACATATAAGTACTTTGATACAGGCCTTGAACAAACAGCAATCAGTAATCAACTACAGCACAGAAGCACAGAGAGAGAGAGAGAGATACGCCCCCATAGGATCTCTCTTATATTACAGCCTCTTAAAGTGGTAGCCTGCTGACTCATTGCTACCACTGCATCATCGTTACAACATTACAGTATTACAGCATTACAACCTTACAGCAACTGATCAGCTATTAAATCATCATTACCCTGACAAGTTTTGTTTCCCCTGCCCATATCTTTATCATAGACCAGGGGTCTTCAAACTTGACAGCTTTTACGGTTTGTGGACTTCAACTCCCAGAATTCCTCCTCCAGTCATGTTAGCTCAGGAATTCTGGGAGATGAAGTCCACAAGTCTTAAACCTGCCAAATTTGAAGAGCCTTGTCCTAGATCCTGCAATATTTTGGAGTGGAGTTTTCAGCACAGCACTTAAAAGTCAGGGGAAGTCTTCTGTCTGGGGAGAGAGAGAAATGCTATGCACTCGTGAGATTGTTAACGAAAGCAAGAGAGAGCTTGGTATGCTTGTGTAATTTCCAAACCTCTGAACTTCTGATGGTCCACAGAGGTCTGTAACAGGTTCCACACACAGCTGTATCAGCACAGATAAATTGTCTGCATCTTGAACAGTCCTGCTATGTCAGGATTCCTAATTGCACGATGGTATCACATCCAAGCGTTAGAAAAGCCCTTGTGAGACTTCAATAGAGAAAGCCAGAGATGTTGTTTGCAACCCACTCCTTTAGCCGTGTTAGTAAATCCTACTCAGGTCCAGGTGAAATCTCCGGGCAAGTAGAAATGACACATCCACACTGCATATGTGAACTGGTTTTTAATCATAGCTGGGAAATCTGTGGAAATGAGGTCTTTCGGTTCAACAAAACAGTCTGGAACATTTTATTGAGCCATGCTCACTTAATGGACAATATTGTCCTCAACTATTGAGTGGGCAGAAAGCTGTCATGTAAATGAGATCCAAGAATAATTAAGCAAAGCTGTTGTGTCAAGGTACCCACAAAGAGAGGGAGAGAGAGAGAGAGAGAGAGAGAGAGAGAGAGAGAAGAGAGAGAATTGTACTGAACAGATGGAACCAAGGTAATTGCTTCAATTCCCTGTCTCCTTGGTCAATACATCACGTAGATCAGTTGTTAAAAAGCAGAAAAGGCTGTATGATGTTCTTCTGTCCATTTCTTTATAACACACCATCTAATAAGGAAGGTTCATGATGAGGTATTTCGGAGGCCATGCTTTTGCTGAGGTTGGTCTTTATCCAATTTGGCTGAGCTAGAAAGCTCATGATGTCAACACGGATTGGCAGTTGCTTCCCTAGACTTGACATCCTTCCAAGCTCTGCCTAGAGATGACAAAGAGACTGGAGATCTCCCAAGAGCTGAGCCATCAGCTCTACCCAGAGGGGGTTATTCAGCAGGTTCTGACCAGTTCTGGAGAACTGGTAGTGGAAATGTTGAGTAGTTCGGAGAACCGGCAAATCCCACCTCTGACTGGGCCCAACCTCCATCTCTTCTCTGCCTCCCGAGTCCCAGCTGATCAGCTGGGTCCTTTTTTTGTTGCCCTGCCCAGGAGAATGGAGCTGGAAAACAGGTTAGTGGGGTGGGAAGGGAAGGAGGATTTTTCAATATCCTTCCCTTGCCATGCCCACCAAGCCATGCCATGCCCATCAAGCCAACTACCCAGAACTGGTAGTTAAAAAAATTTGAATCCCAGCACTGGTGGCTCCTCCACACTACCGTGAGTCTTTCCCAACTGTGAACTATTTGTGGTCTTCCTAGGAAACCTGGTTTCCGCTTGCATATGTGAAGTTTTGCAGAGTGGTTACACAGAAAGATTGTTTGGGAGTGGTGAACCGACGGCTCAACCCATTCAAAGAAATACAATAACTGTACCAGTTCCAGTATACAAGGTCCATCAATCACTAGGGGATTTGCCAGCAGATGCCTTACAAAGGATTATTCTGATGCAACCACGACCCTGCGACTCCTCAAGAGCGCCTCAGATCTGGCCTTATCAATCAGGTAGCAGAAATCTTTGGGGGGATGTTTCG
Source organism: Pseudonaja textilis (assembly GCF_900518735.1). Next base: position 274,925 of record NW_020769373.1, on the reverse strand, counting down.
CAACGTGCGCTGAGATGAGCAACACATTTCCCCTGGGAAGCAATGAAATAGGTGCATGCGTTGAGGGCCCTTCCAGTTTCTCTCAGCCGGTATACTGAGATTGCAGGTGCCAGACAGCAATTCCACTGGGGCTGCTAGTCAACTGAAGAGGCTTTTACATGGACAGGCAGAGACACCTTGGGGAAACCTTTGGAGTTCTTACAGTGGAGAACAAGGATGCCTCAACGCTTCAAGTATGAACATATTGTTCTTCGTGATATGCTTTGAAGGACTCCCTTGGAATGCTTTGCAGGCTGTACTAGACCATGGCGGTTATGATGATACTGCTTTACTAACTTATTTACCTATGGCACATTATTATTGTTATTATTTGAATATTGAAGAAACATGTTACCTATTTCCCCCCCAAACACACTGTATTTACTCAATGTGAGCAGCTGTCGTCCTGCAGTTTTTGATAAAATCTCTTTATGAACCCTTATTACTTGAAAGCAAGAAATCTTTGCATCAATGTAGGCTGGGTTGTGCAGATCAGCCCCAGTGTACATGCATGCAGGCATTGTTGCTGTAAGAATTCACCCTTGCACAGACATTTGTCTGGGGATCCCTGGGAGATAATGGACATCATGTCCATTATGACAACATTACCCAAGTGAGAGGAATGACCTCACTGCTATCATTTGTGGCTGATGCAAATGACACAATTTGTATTGATTGTGCAATGATACTGTGACCTATTGCATAGCAATAGCACTTAGACTCTTTTTAATTTTTTTTAAATTTTTAAAAAACTTTATTAAACAAATTCTACAATTTTCCATTCATTGCAGCATATTTGTAGAAGTGTTCACTCACTTTGACATATTCTTAAGTATATAGAATATTACTAAATATTATTACAATTATTTGGCATTTGATTTATGTCATATTTTCATATATTTACATAATTATTTACATATTTATACATAAGTATACACAGTTATGCCTGTTCATACCAAATTACTTCATCACACCATAACTTTTCATTTCATCTCTCTATTTTGTGTCTACCTTGCAGCCAATTATACCATAAATTCCAAATTTCATGGTACCCTGTCTCTTCTCTCTCCTTCATTTCTATTGAAAGCCTATCCATTTCTGCACACTCTAAAACCTTTAGCACTTACACTTAATAGTGCTTTACAACCCTCTCTAAGCAGGTTTACAAATGCCCCCAAGAATCTGGGTCCCCATATTATCAGCCTCAGAAGGATGGGAGGCTAAGTCAACATTGAGCCAATCGGGATCGAACTCCTGGCAGTGGGCAGAGTTTGCCTGCAATACTGCATTCTCACCACCGCACCGCCATATGAATGACATCATTCTGGCTTCTACTGGAAACCTATGGATGGAAGTCACACCCTTTCCCTGGGTTCACATGCATTCATCCATGGCTTGCTTAATCATGTCTTGTGGAGCAAACCACAACTGGTTAATTCAGCCTGTTGTGGTTCACTGGCAGCCTGGGCAGAACAGCAGTGGAATCGGATAGTGGGGAAGAATGGGGACCAGTCCAGGAGTCTGAAGAGGACTCGGACGAGGGTCCTGCATCCAATGTGGAGATGGGGCCAGGACCATCAGGGAGTTGTGTGCTGACTCCAGAGCCTTCGGAGTCTGGCAGCAGTGAGGCCAAGGACCCAGAGGAGCCTGTTCCCAGTGAGCATGTGCGCAGAGCTGCTAGAAGGCAAGAGCAGCCGAGACAAAAGGGGCAATTCAGGAGTAAGGCTTGGAGGTGATTGCCCCTCCCATAAGGTATAAAAGACAGGCAAAGGTGATGAAACCTTTGTAGGAAGCAAAGTTGTTCATCCTATTCAGATTAATCCTTAAAGCTCTGTGTGGACTTATACTTCCGTTGGTTTTTTTTATAATTCATTTGGCACTCTAGTTGTTGGCAGCAATTCAAAGGACAGAAAGGTGGGTGCTTATCTCGAGGGACTGTCTGGGACTCATTACAGGCTGGGAATGAGCATAATTCCTGTTGAGGTAATGCCCCGTTAGGAGAATGAGTGCATACAGGGAGACGTATTTGAGAGTAGTGTTTGAATAATACACATACAGCACACAGATACACTGTACGGTAAATGTAGGGTTTTACTTTCAATAAAGGTTTAAGCAAAGTTCAAAATAGGCAGTCCAAAGTCATTCACAGTTAAATCAGTCAGTTTTTTTCAATCCACGGATAATCCAAATATCAAAGTCCAGTGTCAAAAACAGTTCAGTATCAGACTTGCATTAAATCCAGTAGTATCAGTCAATTAGGAAAAATGGAGGAACGGCAATACTTTCCAACAGAAGGAAACAGAGATACACTCACACTCTCTTCTGAGACTAAGGCCTAAGATAAACCAGGTTTCTGGCTCCATCTTATGGCCATTTGAGAAACCACACCCAATTGCAGTTTTTAGCATGCTCTTAAAGATACAGTTTTAAAATGTTTATCCTGGTTTATATATTTCTAACCCAAATAACTGTTAGGTGACTCATATTCCTAACATTTCCCAGCACTGAAATAAAACAAGAGCTGTTTTAACTGAATGTGTGCTACAGTCTCAGGAAGGCTTGGTCACAACAGCCATAATTTGAAGTCATGACTCCTAGTTTAGAAAGCCTAGTAGTTACGTTCGTATAACCTCCTAAGCCAAAATGGAATCAAATAGTGGTTTCTCGTGATTGTACAGCAGCACATGAAGAAGTCCCATGATATTCCTATTTTACAGCAAAAGCACATTTGATACATCAGCAAGGAACGCTTCCCTGGATTGCTCACCTAGTGAATCTGAGCCCATAATATTGCTCTAGTCTCTGTGTGAAATTGGGAAGCAGCGCATCACTTTCTGTAGAAATGTGTTCTCTCTCTTGCTTGATCTGCCTTTTTAGAGGTGACTTATTTTTAGTGACTAGCTTGGACAGGTTTTCGGAAATTAGATCCCTTGCTGATGTTCCTGCATTTTGACAATGTGCAGCATGTATCTCCTTCGTAACAGTCTTGACACTTGTGGCAAAGCATTGAAATGAGTTTAGACCACAGCCAGCTAACCATTTGTCATTGATTCTGGTTGATCTTCATGGCTGTGCTCAGATCTTCATTTCATAATCAGTCCGATTCTTGTTGAGTAATAAATGGTGTGAGAAAAATTCCCGTTTGCCAAGAGTGGGGAAGGTGACCTTGGAAGTCATTTCATGTTTTTTCCCCTCTTCCAATTCTGTCAAGATTCACTTAGTCTCTTCCTTTAGGCCTAATCCTAAAACCATCTTAAATGTTTACTGGGTGCAAAAAGCTGTTTATGTTTCTTCGAAGTTGACATTGCTTACAACCGAGAGGCATTTAGATTCCTGATGGCCTATTGACTTAAAAGAGATCGCCAACCCCAAGGCTGCCGTATTTGGGCTGAAAGATCCAGAAATAGTAGAAAGAAACAAAGGGTTTGCTATCTAGGGAATCAACCTGATTTTTGCAGGCCAATTTGTCAAACTCTTCTCCCTGGAGAGATTCCAGAGAGCCAGTCTAACCTCTCCTGGAATTAGATGGGAATTTTGGGCACAATTGTAATTGTAAGTCAAGGATTACCTGTATTATCTTCAAAAGTGGTTTCCTTCTGCTTTTCTGGATTCAGGAAGCCAGAAGTGAGCTTTCTTTAAAAAAAAAAAAAAAAAAGCTGGTTAGCTTTTTTTTAAAAAAAACCAAACAAACAAACCAAGAAACAAGATCTGGAAGTTGAAGCAAATCCTCCAATTCTCTTGGTAACAGAGCCAAGCCACCGAAGGGCAACCAGTGTCAAAAATTATGCAAAGCTTTTAATTAAAAATTGCCCACGAGCAAAGGAGGTTAGCTGTCTTCCTGCCAGGAGCTTCTTGGAAAACTTTTGCAAATTGGATTGTACTGAAATCTAATAGCAGAGCAACAGACTTGGAACTGAGTGATATCGATTGACAGATTTTTTTTTCAATAAAAACATTCAAAGGCAGCAACGAGAGGGAAAGTATTTTTTTTCCTCCTTCTCTCTCTGCCCCTTTCTTTATCTCTCTCCCTCTCCCTCCCTCTCCCTCTCCCTCTCCCTCTCTTTCTCTCTCTCTCCCCCTCTTTCTTTTGATCTCTCTTTATGTCTCTCTCTTTTCTCTCTCTCTCTCTTTTCCCTTGAGCTGAGATGAACTATCAACCAAGGAAAATCCAGAACTTAGCAATAGCTATAGCACTTGGATGGTTTACAATGTCAGCTTCTCACACTCTGGCTCTTCATTTTACTAACCTCAGAAGGATAGTAGGCTAAGTCAACCTTCAGCTGGTCAGAATCAAACTACTGGCTGCAGCCTGCAATGCTGCATTGTAACCACTGTGCCACCAGGGCTCCTGGTCTTCCTTATACTGCAGTCTTACTCTTACTTATAAAGTCATCCATGTACTGGATTATGAAAAAACTGTTTTGCACTGAAATAGAGCAATGGGTCACTAACTAGTTTGACAAGGTTGACAAGAGTCCAAATGTTGGAAGCTACAGATTCCCTTGCAGACAAGTCTTTTCCAGATACTGGGCAACTTCATCAAAAAAAAATGAATGGGATACAAAAGCAGAAAAGTGTAGAAATAACGGTCTGAATTAAGACTGGAAAGTTTTGGGTTCTAACCTTTACCCAGCGATGAATTTTGTGGTGTGGTTTAGGCTAATCGCATTTTCACAGCTTGACTTTGGAGGAGTTCTGAGCATAAAAGTTGGCAAGGATTAGAAACATGTATGTTGCCCCAAGGAACATAATCAATAAAGAAGTCGTACCACATCAGCCAAAGGCTTATCTTAGCCAGCATTCTGTATTTTGTGCTTACTGACTCGCATGTTATTTAATTGTCCTTGAGGCCCTATGTCTAGATTTATTTATCCCATATAGGTTTATTTGTTTTTAACTTGGTATATGTATAGCCTATCCAGAAAAATGTATTATCTTCCTATAATGGAAATTGTCAAGGTGAATCTTGCTTCCCGTAGCCAAAGACAACATTGGTTCACATCCTATTAATCAAGAAATGCTGGAATCAAGCCATCTTGTCTTTTAGTTTCCTGGAAGCTCAGTGCCAATTCAGTTCTATATATTTTAAAAAGACACAATCCTATCAGTTGCTTTAGGGTGTAGGGACTCGTTTATTCTAAGAACTAGCTGTTTAAAAATAGCCAATTGTTTTATTTTTGTATATTTCAGTTTATCTATCTATCTCTATCATCTATTTATCATCTCTCTCATCTATCTATCGAAATATATATCTATATCATCTATCTATATCTATCATCTACAGTATCTCTCTCATCTATCTACTCTCTCCCTCTCCTTCTCCCTCTCCCTCTGCCTCTCCCTCCCTCCCTCCCTCTCTCTCTCTCTCTCTCTCTCTCTCATCTATCTAAATATATGTATCATCTACTTATCTATCATCCATTCTTTGTCATTCCAAATTTTAAGGATAGGAGTAAGAATCAGAAGCTTCTAGGAGCTGATTTTCTGCCACACTGGATTTATTAATGTGGCCTAGGGGAAAAAATCCAGAGAACCCACAATGTTGGAGGTTTTGTGTATCTTTTCTGCCATCTAGGGGTCATGTATATTATTGCAAATGACCTATTGTCCATCTAAGTTGTAGCTCTCTAGCGCCACCATCAGGTAGCCTGCTGCTTTCCTTTGGCAGAAAGCTTTTGAGATCTTAAATTTCACCCAACTTTTTTTTTTTTAAATTAGACCCAGTGGCAGGCAATGCAATCCACATTGTGTCACCTGGCTTCCCTTCTTGCTTTTAAAAGGTTGCTTTAATTAGAAATAAAAATTAAAAGGGAATCTGAGATGCTGCAAAAAAAAAAAGCAAGATGCCTCTCGTATTACCTTGATCTGAAGAATCGCTTTGCATCTGTCATGGAGGCATTCTCAAAAACAAAACAAAAAATGGCTTTTGGTTTGGAATTAAACCCTCCTCCCTACAAGGAAGGGGAAAGACAACAAGGAAGAATTTGTGGCTGTGTAGTACATCTTAGAAAGCATTTGTGCCTTTTGGCAAATTGATGATTTTTGACGGGCCATGCCCACTGCAGTAGCAATTTTTGTGAATACGCTTAATCCTTGTTTAGCAATGGCCTCATTTAGCAACCATTTGCAGATTCAGCAGCGACAAAGAAGTAACTTTACAAGCAACCTTCCCATTTTGTAGACCTATAAAGCAAAGCAAAGGTGAAGTCTGGTCATAAACATGGCCATGGTTTCATTAAGCAACAGCTTCACTTAACAGTCAAGTTGCTGCTTCAATGTGGTTGCTAAACAAGGATTACCTATAATCAAATCTCCTGCACATACAGACAGGTAATTTAACAGATAATCAGAGTTGGAAGGGACCTTGTGGGTCATCTAGTCCAACCCCACACCCAAGCGGGAGACTCTACACCATTTCTGACAAACGGCAGTCCAATCTCTTCTTGAAAGTCTCAAGTGATGAAGCTCCCACCAATTTATGAATGGTTGGAGTGATCTGAAATTCTCACCATTCCAGCTGTGTTCTTTGTCTCCAATAGGCTTCATGGATCCTTGCACAATTCTTCATTGTGAAACATCTGCATCTCTAGACTCCAAATTATAGGATGGTGAATGGATGGGCCTACAGTGTATAATTTTGTTTTTAGGCTGAATACACTATATTGCCATGTCTGGTTTTTACTGTGTGGTGTTTTAGCTCGCTACACATCCCATCACTACCTCTACCATCTTCCAAAGGTGCTTTTTCCAGAGGCAATTGGACTTTCTTGTTTTTCTTTGAAGATGTTTCGCTTCTCATTCAAGAAGCTTCTTCAGCTCTGACTGGTTTCAATTCCCCATCCCTCATCCAGTCAGAGCTGAAGAAGCTTCTTGGATGAGAAGCGAAACATCTTCAAGGGAAAAACAAGAAAGTCCAATTGCTTCTTGAAAAAGCTGAAGAAGCTTCTTGGATGAGAAGCGAAATGACTTCAAACAAAAACACAAAAAGTCCAACTGCCTCTTGGAAAAGCACCTTTGGGACAACCATGACCTGGATGACTGAGAATCTCCATAGACATCTATCTCTACCATCTTTATCCCACTCTATCTCTTACCTCTACCTCTATTTATTTCTCTCAATTTCTCTCCATATCTATCTATCTATGATTAAGGGACTGTATAAGTGTCTAAAGATATGTTGCAGGAATTTGGCATGTCTACTTTAATGAGAATAAAGATTAGGGGTGGCATGATAGCCGTCTTCCAATATCTAAAGGGAAGAGAGGGGGGGTCAATCTATTATCCAAAGCACCCGAAGGCAGGCTAAGATGCAATGGGTGGAAACTAATCAAGGAGAGATCCAACCTAGAATTAAACAGAAATTTCCTGATGGTGGGAACAACTAACCAGTGGAACAGCTTGTTTTGAGAAGTTGTGTGTGCTGCATCACTTGGGGTTCTAAAGAAGAGATTGGACAACCATTTGTCTGAAGTGGTATAAGATCTCCTGTCAGAGCAGGAGATTGGACCAGAAAACCTCAACAGTCCCTTCCAGCTCTCTTGTTCTGTTATCTCTTTTTCTATCTATATCTCTATCATTTCCATGCCTTTCTCTTCCAAACCACAACAAGGTAATCGACCAATAATTCTGCCCTAAATGCTGTGCCAATAATTTCCAATTAAACTTCGTTTTTTTCTCTCCTTCCCTCCTCTGATATTTTCCTTCGTTCTCTTTTCCCTAGGTACAGAACCTATTTATGCCACTCACACATTCTTCTGTACGCTCCTCTTCATGCTGCATAAGCTTGTACACTTGTTATTAAACCACTGATGGACTTCTTTATCCAATAACCCTCAGCCAAATGGATGAGACCACGACGAGAACAAAATGAACAAGGCAACAACCCTCAACAAGAACTACAGTCTTAAAAGATGGACAGAGAAAGACTGGAAAGGAAGCATGACACATCCCACAGGGGAAGGGAAAAGCATATTTTTGGGGACATTACATGAAAGGCTTGTCACCTGACATGATAAATTTAGTTTTAAGATCCTGTGGCATCAATGCCCTATTTCACACAAGATAGCTATAATTTTATCTTTTCCTTTTGCAATTGTTTTCTTTTTTTAAAAAAAAAATCTTTCCTCTGGTAATTAATTTTGCACGAACTGTTGAACAGGAAGAGGCAAAGCTCTCCTGAAGGAAGGTTCTTTTTTTTTTTTAATAGATACTTGTGGTTAGGAATATTATTATTATCATTGCCTCCCTCTCCGCACTCCTTTTTAAATTATTTCTTTTTGAAAACATTGATTTTAAAAAAAGGCACATGTTACCGTGATGGCTATTCACTGTCAATAATATTTATTTTTAAATAGAAAAAAAAATAAAAGATTGGAAACAAGGTAAGACATTTGTTTATAAACTGTATTGTATATTGCTGAATAACAGTTGAATAATAAAAAAAATGGAGATTTTGAAATAAGTTTTTTTTTTTTAAACCAAGATCTGAAATGCCACCTTTTCACTCTGATATTGGTTTTCTAGAAGAACAAAAATTGCTACAGGATTTTTCCTCTTTTTATGGGGGGAGGGGCTTAGTAGTGGTAGCTTGTTCTTGGGCAGAGTGTAATAAATCAGTGATTGTGGGTCAGGACCATGGAGAATTCCTAGGCTTGCAGGCTGAATATAGCTGGCTAATAAGGCAGGAATTTGGCTCAACATCTGGATTGATCATTACAGAAATAGATTATATCTCTCCAGAGGTGGTTTTTGACCCATAACAACTTGTTTCTGCGCTCTGCAACAGACCGCCATTTGCATTTTCTGTTCCAAATTATCTTGAACTTCCTTTCATATTTGCTCGTAGCTAATGCATTTGATCTTCCTACAAGGGATGCAACTGTTCGCCCATTTGATTGCTGCATTGTGAAGATTGAATGAACAGATCTCACCCAGCTGATAGAGTGATTTCAGTTTCAAAAACATGTTTTTATTCTTTTGTTAAAGACACCCAGTACTCCCAGCCCTTGACAAGTCCTTACGTCACTAAGTGCTCTTTGAACACGTTGTGTTTGAAACCACAGAAAGAGTCACTGGTATAAACCACTTCTGTCCTGTGAATCCTTCTAATATTCCTTGACAATCCCTTTGATTGGGAAATTGTGAAGGCTACTAACCCACAATGCTTCAGCTCTTGGATTGTGGCTAAAATCAGAGTGATTTGGAGGTGGCAGTAACTGTGAGACTGGCTCCCACAAAAGACACTGAGTTTAGACTCACAGAATAAGCCCCAGTGATTCACACTCTGACCTGAACCCTAAAATAAAACCCTTAGTAAGACCACACCCGGAATACCAGATCCAGTTTTGCTCCCCCTGTTACAAAAAGGATGTCGAGACTTTGGAAAAAGTGAAAAGAAGAGCAACTAAGATGATTCAAAACCTGGAGACTATAACAGACGAAGAACAATTGCAGGATTTGGGTATGGCTAGACTAGAGAAAAGGAAGACTAGGGGTATTCCAGGTGGGGAGGGGGAGGGGCTGCCACAAAGAAGGGGTGAACTTACTTTCCAAAAGCACCAGGGGGCAGGACAAGAAACCATGGGTGGAAACTAATCAAGGAGAGAAGCAACCTGGAACTAAGGAGAAGTTTCTTAACAGTGAGAACAATTAACCAGTGGAATAGTTTGTCTTCACAAGTTGTGAGTCCTTCATCACTGGAGATTTTAAAGAAGAGACTGGACAGCCATTTGTCTGAGATCTGGTTCTCCTGGCTGAACAGAAAGTTGGACTGGAAGACCTCCAAGATCCCTTCCAGATCTCTTCTCTTCTCTTCTCTTCTCTTCTCTTCTCTTCTCTTCTCTTC
>NW_020769373.1:221432-259572 GCF_900518735.1 Pseudonaja textilis | reverse complement strand
GAATAGAATAGAATAGAATAGAATAGAATAGAATAGAATAGAATAGAATAGAATAGAATAGAATAAGAGAAGATTAGAGAATAGAATCTTTATTGTCACTTTAAAATGACACTGATCAGCATACATTAAAATAAAATTTTGTTGAATTCAGCTCTTAAAAGATAACCATAATGCATAGTCCCACACAAACACACATATATGACACAGAGAAACATCACAGTGTAATTCAAATGTATACATATACACGGCGAAAAGAAAGAATGCTGCAAGTTTCAAGACGGATGGCATCAGCACTCAAAATGTAATGACATGACTACAGGGGCCAGGTGTGGCCATCAGAACTTCTAAAACAGGTCATAATTTGCTCTGGGGAGGACTGTCATAACTTCAAGCAGTCGTTAAGCAAGGATGACCTTGGGGAGATGAATTTTAACTTTCCTAAATATTCCTGAATTTTAATTTTCTTAAAAACCAGTATATGAGCAGGTAAATATGCATCAGCAGAACTGTCGTCTTCCCAGGCCTCACTGGCTAGGAAACATCAGACACTGCAAATCCAAAGACTTCAGTGCCTTTCTTCACCCATTCTAAAAAATAAAATAAAATAAAAGGTCCGCCGTTGGGTTCCAAACCCCATAAAACTCAGAACTTTCATCAAAGGAAAACATATCCCATTAGCCTCCTCTTCTGCAGAAACCAGAGGTTTGTCAACACGATCATAAATGTGCATGGGCAATTCCAGCAAGTTTTGGGATCATTACCCAGGGTTAATTTAAAACTTCATCACTGCAGTGCGGCACAGCCGAGACCCCAAGCAGAAGCGCATCGCCGTGAAAAGGCCAGTCCGTGCCTCGCTCGATTTGGCACCCAAATATGCAGCTGCCGGTGGCTTTTGCAGAAAGGCAGGGAGGAAGAAAATAAAAAGATTTGTCGCCAGCAACCCCAGTGCCATTTAAGTCATGAATCTGAAAGCGCAGGAGCTGCTCACCTGGACATGCCTTCCCACGAGACAGGCTGTGTGTAGGAAGGGAAGGATGCAATAAAACTTGATATTTGGAATTATTTCGTTCCCTGGAATGGGTCTGGCTGAGATTATAGACTTCTGGTTCGCCTGCAGCTTGTCGGTGGGAAGAGACTTCCGTTTGCTGACCTTCAGATTAGGTGTGGGGAGGATGGGGAGGGGCTGAAATCCAATATAGCTAAATGGGGGGGGGGGGGGTTAGCATATGAGAAATGTTGAACAGAAGGGCTGTAGGCCTTCTTAGACCATGCACTGCACAGACAAGATAATAATCCACTGATAATAGGATTTCTTCAGTAGGCCAGGCAGGGGAAGAAGATAAATCTGGATTTTCTGGTTAAATAATCTGCTGTAGACTGGAAATTATTTCAGACTCCTAATTCTATAGAAATTGCAATAACAACGCGATTCTTTTCTGCCGGCTTTCCTCCTGCCCGTCCCTCCCCCCCCCCCCACACGCACACCTATAAATTATATGGCGTGGAAGTAACTACAGAAAAATGGCAAATAGCCCTGAAAACTAATTCCTAGGCTCAACATATTTCCACTGAAACCATATATATTTTTTTTTTTTGCAGAAGGCTGTATTTGCTGAAGCGCTAGTGGTGGAGGAGAAGGTGAATTTCATAAGCTTGCCATCTGCTCACCTCCACAGCAGAGTTATGAAAAGAGCTAATCCGCATACAAGGTATGCATAAATGGGAGGGTGGGAGAGGAGGAGGAAGAGGAGGAGGAGGAGGAGGAGGAGGAGGAGGAGACCCCAAAACTGATTTTTTTTTTCCCACAGCAACTGAATATTCTTAGGTCAATGGTGAGTTTGAACCTTACGCCCCTCCGTCCCTCAAGAGCAATACACTGGCAGTGTTTAGCTTTCCTTGCAATTCATTTGACTTAATCATTAACTGCGATGCAGCTATGAGTGATTCCCACTGGTAAATCACTTAACACCTTTCATTCCCCCATAATTGGAGTCCAGTGAAGTGGGTAATGCAAAGGGATCTAAAAGCAGATTTAAACTGTCCTTGCAACATGCATTATGCCTGCTATCAAAAGACTGGCCACGGGCAACGTCAACTTTCAATACCTGGCCCAAGAAAGAGGAGGTTAGGAATGCTGTCCGTTTCTGGAAGAAAAATAAATAAATTCACAGCTCAGGAATAAAATGGATTTTCGCTTCTTTTTTCCGACACCAAAGAAATTTGGTTTGGGGATTAAGGAGATGAACTATTCCTCCATTGAAGAGAGAGACTTAACCGCTTTGCCAGTCAAAAATCCTTGGCAGCGAGGTTGACATTTTGAATGTATTTTGCCAGGTTTACAAATGTTTCTTGGGCTCAGCAGACCAAGAAGAGAAACATGCCAAAATTGATTAGGAACGAGAACACCATCACTGAAAATCAGAGGGAGTCATGTTTGCAGCGTTTTAGCTCTGGGGATACCTTTTGGGGGAAAAATGCTGTCGACGCAATAAAATCAGCGTTGGTTTCTGACACTTGAATTATACCATGATAGCAATAGCCCTTACATTTATACACCGCTCTATAATGCTTTACAGCCCTTAAGCACAGGGGTGGGATTCAAATTTTTTAATAACCGGTTTGATGGGTGTGGCTAGGTGGGTGTGACCATGTGACTGGGTGGATGTGACTTTTTTCTTTTTTTTGCAGGGACAACCCCTCCCCATTTTTTGCCTCTGTTTTTGGGCACGATTTGCCGGTTCTCCGAATTGCGCAGAATCATAACAACCAGGTCTACAGAACCAGCTCAAACCGGTAGAATTCCACCCCTGCTAAAGCAGTTTACAAAGTCAGCATGCTGCCCCCAATAATCTAGGTCCTCATTTTACCAACTTCGGAATGATTGAAGGCTGAGTCAACCTTGAGATGGTTAGGATCAAACTTTTGGCTGTGGGCAAAGTCAGCCAGCAATACTGCATTCTAACCACTGTGCCGCCACGGATCTTATGATGCCTATGTTTTGATGACTGCCAGGTTTTGGACGAATGTGTATGGAGGTTCTCAATCATCCAGGTCATGGTTGTCCCAAAAGTGCTTTTTCAAAAGGCAACTGGACTTTCTTGGTTATTTTTTTTTCCTTGAAAACGTTTCGCTTCTCATCCAAGAAGCTTCTTTGGTTCTGGCTGAATGGCGGAGAATGGAAGGATTTATATTCTTTTGAAAGAAAGACAGTCCAGTTGCCTTTTGAAAAGTACCTTTGGGACAAGTTTTACATGACTTTCTTTACAAAGCCTTCTTCCTAGACTCTGTCAAGTACCGGAACTGTCTTTGGTTCTGATTCTTTTCTTTATGGAATTAAGTGATGTCAGAACAAAGATACATTGAACTAAATATTTTATATTTTGAACTAAACCCACCTCTTCAGAATTGGCCTCTAATTTATTAGTGTTTTTCTAATTTATTAGCGTATTTCTAATATATTCTCAGGAAAGAACAGAGCACCTGTGAAAATGTTAAGATGAAGTTGCAAACACAGCTTCCAGATGTGTTAATTTAAACTTTTCAGAACTGAAATTGTGATTATTACCAAAATTTACAAGTGCTAATTACTGAATATTTATGAAACCTAGAGTGTTTTGAAAGAAATAGCCATTCAATGGACAATAGCTAGTTTGCTCTACCGAGCTTCTTTTGGCTAAGTTGAGGTAGCATTCTTGGAGTTATTTAGACTGAATTTTCCAGATTGGTGGTAGGTATAAATCACTCTCCAGATGTTATTTGGGCAATAACTCCCATTGTTCTTTACTAAGAGTCATGTTATGTATAGCCATAGGGGAGTTAACTTCAACAACATCTGGAGGACCATATACAAGAACCAACAAGACTTAAAAGCACATACACAGAAGACTCCAAGTCTTGTGTTTCCTTTGGTTTTATATATTCCAAAGCATCCATTGTTTGCACACTAGAAGCCCTTATCTGGATTTGTAAAAAAAACAAAAGCAAAATATAATTCCTTGCTAAAACATTATGTTAAATTGCTCTCTTCTTCCTCTGCACTGAACCTCAGAGTTGGCTAATATAATTTTCTTCCTACAGCATTGCAATATTAAATGCCATAATTTCAGCTGATCTCTTTCTATAGCCTATTTAGCTTCAATAATTAGAATGATTTATAAGGTCAACCCAAAGACTTTAGGGATTAAGTGAATCACTTCGGTGCTCTTGAACTTGCAATATCAAGGGAGAAAAGAGAAATCGACATCCAATAATTGGTGAATAACTTAATCCAGCCCAGAAATCAAATGCTGCAATTATTGTTAGGAAAACTGCTTGATGTATGATTCTTATTGTCATTGTTAGTAATAGTGTTCATCTTTGGTCTGGAGAAATCAAAAATATTTTCTCTTGGAGAAGCCCAGGTTCCAATCTCTACACAAAGCATATGAGATGATTTTAGAATAAGAAGACTCTTTCAATTAGAATTGAATCTGTTCCTCAAAATTACTATCCTCAAAATTTCATCCAGTACCAGAGAATTTTCAAGCTTCCTTTGAAGTTTAGTAGATAGTAGGATATGGACCATCCAAAATCTAATACTAAAAAAACCTTTTCTGTGAAGAAATCTGAAATCCAATGGATTGTAAGTGGATATATAAAGATAAGGATATAAAGATTATAGCCTGCAGTCTCTTTTGTCTGGACTGCTTTGAGTTTGTATCCATGACAGATAAGTCTGTAGTAGTTTACACAGCTTTTAGGATCGTTACCAGATTAGAGGATTACCGTTACAAAGGATTTATTAAAAGAAGGTGGGAATCTGTCTCATTCTGTGTTCAAGATACAGTAAGGTAGCTTAATAAACTCTGGTACACTTTGATGGAAGGAATATCTAAATAGGAGGGCTTTCTTGGACATATTTTAACACTATTTTTATGCTTCTTTTAGGTCTGGTTTGTGGTCGTGGCTCTTTCAGCATAAATTATGGTGATGTCCAAAGGAGATTCTTAGTAACTGCAATCAGACATGATTTGTATAGTTGAGGTTCTTTACTGAAACTCAATAAACTTGAAATTTGTACAGTTGAGTTCCTATTATCATCTTTGATATTTTTTTCTCTTCCTTTCTTCATTATTTCTCTATTTTCCCTTATTTTGCTCCTTTACCTCCTTCTCTTCCCTTTTTATCCATTTATCTCCTTTCCTTCCCTTCGCTCCTCTTCACTTCCCAAACACTTCATCATCTTTTGAAGAGACATATAATAAAAGAATAAGCCAATCTCAATCCAATTGAAATTCCTAAACAATCTAAGACCATTGTTTCTGGTCTGTGGTCCCAAAATCATGAATTATGAAATACACAATACTTAAGTTCTGATTTTTTTAAGCAAATTGTTATCAATCAGGCCACATCAGCTTTGGTCTTCAATGTGTTTTAAAATGTATCTTCTTTTCTCATATCCATCCTTGGTTCCTGGATTTTTGCAGAAGTTTAAGTAACCTATAACCAGTGCATTTCTGTTTGGGCGGTGTCCAATTATTTGTTCAATTTCCAAAACTTATCACACTCTGCCCTCTAGTGCAAAAGTACAACGGTTACAAGTTAAAACCCATGAACATTAAGCTCTGCTTAAAGACAAATGAA
Organism: Pseudonaja textilis; assembly: GCF_900518735.1. The sequence continues at coordinate 253,950 of NW_020769373.1, read as the reverse complement.
AAATGAGAAACAGAAATACGGACAGTGTTCCATTTTCAGAAAAAGAGGCAAAATGCCTATATAACACCATTTTAGCCCGATTTTCAATTCTGAGGGCAAGACTGTGGACAAGTGGCATCCTTAAAATGGCAAAATCCTGCCTTTTGTGGACTTTATGTTGTATGGAATAAAATGTTTGTGGCTTTTGTAGACACATTCACCTGCATTGCTGTGACAAATTCAAAGTATGTAGCCATAAATACTGATATTCAGCCCTGAATTAAAAATCAAGTTCAGAACCACTCCACAAAGTCCATTTCCTTTTTTCCATGAAGGCTTTGTATACAGTATTTGTAACAGATGACTTCTCTTGCTTTCCATCTTGTTATGAATGGAACCTTGATTTTATTACTGTATTTAATCCACTAGAGATAGAATATTGGATTTTGTCTCCCCCGTTAAACATGAGCCCTCTGCATGAGTCCATGAATTTTTTAATTTTATTTTTATTCATTTTATTTTACATTATTTTATTTTGCATCTCCCTCAGGCAGGGACTGTGGGCAGTATAAAAGGATTAAAATATTTTAAAAATACATAAATATTTAAAAAAAATTAGAAAGTGACAATGATGATGAAACACTGCAAAAATTAATTAAAAAGGGAAGGGAGGGTGTTCCCACAGTTGAATGCTCCTCTTAGGCTCCCCACATGAGATCCATGTTTTAACTCCTTTTCGGAAGGCTAGGAGAATGGAGCCAGCCATGGGGAGAATATTCCCTAAAGTGGACACCTAACATCAAAAACATCGTCAAGAAAGGCCAACAAAGAATGTTCTTTCTGCGCCAACTCAGAAAGCTCAAACTGCCCAAGGAGCTGCTGATCCAGTTCTACAGAGGAATGATTGAGTCTGTCATCTGCACCTCTGTAACTGTCTGGTTTGGTTCTGCAACCCAACAAGACAGACACAGACTCCAGAGAGTAATTAGGACGGCAGAAAAAACAATTGCTACCAACACTGGAGGTTTTTAAGAAGAGATCGGACAACTGTTTTTCTCAAATGGTATAGGGTTTCCTGCTTGAGCAGTGGGTTGGACTAGAAGACCTCCAAGGTCCCTTCCAACTCTTATTCTCTTATTCATCTCTCCTCAAAAAAAGCAAAAACCCTTAAGAAAAACTCAACTGGAGCACCAGCTAACTCTTTTTAGTGCTTCCTCTTTTGACCATTCAAAGGATGGTGGCCACTTCTAGAGGAGAAGTTAAAGGATGAAGCCAGCAACGATGAAGACGTGGCCTACAGTATTTTTTTCACTATTGTGTCCGTCAAGAAAGCAAGAATTTTCAGATTGAGATTTTCTTGGCAGATACAAGCTCTGGGTTTGCCTACCGCTATCCAATATCTGATGCTTGTGTGAGTGACAATAAAGACCTTGCATTTATTTTCTGACCGTGCTTCATCTCTCGCGTGGAATAATCCCCAGGGAAAGAGAAGACGACATTTAAGCATCCTTCATCCCATGATAAATTCTAGCTCATCTGGAAAAGAATGAAGATGTGAAATTGCTGGAAGAGATTGGCTTTCCCCAGGCACCAATTTAGTCTGGATCATTGGATTTACAGCCTGGTATTGCCAATACTGATTTGACTGCTAATGCCTTAAATGCTTCACAAATTATGACATAAATCCAATGAAGGAGCACTCATATGACTCCAAAGACCAATCTCACTTATCTTGATTTTCCATTCATGAAAAATGCGGCTGTTCTTAACGGAGGCAGCCATTCAAGGGGTTAGATCAAATTAAAAGGCAAAGGAACAAATCGATTGCAGCAGATTTTTGGGGTGGTAGTGAGTAGCAAAACGTGGGACAGAATTCTGAAAGAGATTTTAAAGGGGGAGACGGATGGATTGACCTCTCATATGACAATAAAACCTGGTCTTTTCCAGGGGTTACTCTGGAGGACATTAACCAATACTTCATTCTGGATTTACAAGCAATCAAACAAAATGTACCCTTTTCCAGGAGTCTGTCATCTACACCTCTATAATTGTCTGGTTTGGTTCTGCAACCCAACAAGACAGACACAGACTTCAGAGAGTAACTAGGACTGCAGAAAAAACAATTGCTACCAGCCTGCCTTCCATTGAGGACCTGTATACTACATGAGTCCAAAAAAGGGCCGTGAAAATATCTACAGACCCCTCACATCCTGGACATAAACTGTTTCAACTCCTTCCCTCAAAACAACACTATAGAGCACTGCACACCAGAACAACTAGACACAAGGACAGTGTTTTCCCCAACGCCATCCAACAGTGTTCAACTATTCAACTGTATGACTGCAACTTTGTTGCTTGTATTCTTACGATTTGTATGGACTGATTCCTAGTATGATTTGATTGCTTATTGTACCCTATGACTATTATTAAGTGTTGTACCTGATGATTCTTGACTCTTGACAAATGTATCTTTTTTTTTTTCTTTATGTACACTGAGAGCATTTGCACCAAGACAAATTCCTTGTGTGTCCAATCACCTTTGGCCAATAAAGAACTCTATTCTCTTCTGAAGAAGACAAATGGGCAGCTGAATGGAGCTAGCTGAGTGTTTACTGGCTGGATGCCCTTCCTGTCACCAATGAGGAATTTTATACAGCAGATATATATTCTCATTGTGCCCAGAGAGAGAAATATCTGGCCTCTACCTAGGATTGAACTCACAGCCTCCTGATTGTGAGGCAAATGCTCCACCTCTAGACCACAGCACCACTCCTAAACTTTTACTTCCTGGGAAAACACACATTCAATAATAACACGGCAGTATTTGTTCCTCTACAAAACAACTGCAATTCTCTGTTGCTGATGCACATCTAAGCTTTTAGTGAGTGGCGCATCGACGGGAGGGTTGCAAAGGACTGGGAAGAAGGGCTTGATTTCGTAATTCCTGCAGTCTTTCTGTCGGTCTTAGCAGACAAATCTGCAAGGGATTATGGGGTCGTTAGAAAATGATGATGATGATGATGATGATGATGATGATGATGATAAGAAGAGAAAGTTTAGGATAGTATTTCTCAGCCATGGCAACTTTCAAGACCTGTGGACTTTGACTCCCAGAATTCCCCAGCCAGAATTCATGCTCAACGTCAATACGTTGTTTGCTAGCGTCACAATTATTTCAAGCAAAGCTCCTCTTTTTTCTTTTCTTTTTTTACATTTCTTTCTATTTTTCCATGCAAGCCAAAAAGAACTACTGAGTCATTTTAAACATGCAAACTTTCCCCAGATTCCTATGTAGAAATGGGAGGAAGTCGCACGTAGACACCCCACCCCCCACAAGGCTTTTCTATAGATTAAAAGGCAATGCCCATCACTGCAGCGAAAAACCAGGGCTGTTTAAAATCGTGCCCGCTTTTAAGACGCCTGGAATTCAATTCCCAGAATTCCCCAGCCAGCCAAATGTTGAGAAACAGTCCCGTAGGGCTTCTAGGGTAAAGCAGAGGTGAGGAACAATGGCCCTTCATGACTTGTGGACTTCAACTCCCAGAGTTCCTGAGCCAGCACACTGGCACTGAGAGGGAGAGGTCCCGAATTCAGGCTTTCGAAAGTCTTAACTCTCCGTCTCCGGCAAACAATTTTATCCTAAAACGCGAAAAAGCCTCACTCAGCCTGAAGAGCCACCCTCTCCCGTCCGCTTCACGAAGTAAAATGAAAGGCGCATGCGTGGCCGCCGCTCTCCGATAGGCTTTAGAGGAAGAGGGGCGGAGGCAAGAAAACCGCCAGTAAGAATAAAGCGCGGAGCGAGGGAATTAGCGAGACATCATTTACGCATGCGCATTTATATATTTAGCCCACAAGGTATAAAAGATGGCCCTTTTATGACTTGCGGACTTCAACTCCCAGAATCCCTCAACAGGCACGCAAGTTCTCACTTTCTACCTCTACGTACTGTAGTTCGCTCGCTCCGCACTTTGTTCTTATTGGCGATTTTCTTGCCTCCGCCTCTCTTCCCTCTAAGCCTATTGGAGAGCGGCGGCCCCGCATGCGCTTTTCATTTTATTTCGTGAAGCGGAGAGGCGAGGGAGGTTCTTCAGCCGGGGCTGATTGCGGTGTTTTTTTCGCGTTTTAAGATCTTTTTTTTTTTTTTTGCCGGAGACGGAGATGGAGAGTAAGTCTTTCGAGAGCCTGAATTTGTGGCCTCTTCCCTTCCGTGCCGGCGTGTGCAGAGGGGAAAGGTAGCGCTTAATCCGAAGTGACTCCGGTTTGGGTTTAAGGAAACGCAATTAGGGAATTGGCACCTCGTTTCTAGCAAGGGATTCAAAGATGGTCGTTTTATAGGGTTGATCCAGGATCGGTTGGAGTGAGGGTTTTTTGTTTTTTGTTTTACCCCTTAGCTAAGGAGCCTTAATCCGAATTAACTGACTTTGCAAATGTATTTTTTAGAACCAGATTCTCTCCAGGGGCTAATTAAGTGGGAAGGGGAAATTAGGGGAGAATTAGGATTAGGGAATCCAGGCATGTGTTTGGTCTGGAAGAGGGCACCGCTGGAAGAGGGACTGGAGAATCAGACCTGTCAGCTCATGGATGGGACACCACCTGGAAAGCCCTGGGCTGTAGGCTGAACTCAGAAGAAATGCGGCAAACTGTTTTATACTCTTTTTGTTCAGGTAGTCCTCGATTTATGACCACAATGGAGCCCAAAAATTTCTTGTTGTTGAGTTGAGCCTTTTGTTAAGGAAGTTTTGCCCCCATTTTGTGACTTTGCTTGCCATGATACGTCAATAATCTGATTGTTAAGTGAATCTTGATTTTGCTTGTCAGAAGGTTGCAAATGGGGATCACGTGACCTTGGGACACAGCAACGGTCATATGTATGAACCTGTTGCCGAGCATCTGAGTTTTGATCGTGTGATTGTGGGGATGCTGCAATGATTGTAAGTGTGAAATATGGTCATAAGTCCCATTTTTCAATGCCGTTGTAACTTTGAACAGTCACTACACTAACTGTTGTAAGTCCAGTTCTAGTGGCCTAGAGGTGGAGCTCTCACCTCACAATCAGGAGGCTGTGAGTTCAATCCTAGGTAGAGGCTAATATTTGGAATAGACTCTCCTGCTTGAGCAGGGAGTTGGACTAGTAACGGTAGGAGAGTAACAATAGTCATTTCCTCAACTGAATTTCTTTTTTGCTACATTTTTACAAGTTACTTTTTCTGGTAACTTTTCAACTGAAACAATAAAGTTGCCTTTTTGAAGATGTATTTGTTGTTCCGTGTTGCAACCTACAGAAGCGAAAATGCATGTGTAGCAGGAAACATCTTTGTACAGAAACCATCAACTTAGGCCTGTAACAAAATAAATGACAGGAGTTGACTTTGGCATTGGTGTCTTATCTTGAAAAATCCGGCATAAAATATAACCTGGGCTGCCTTGTTGGATGTCAAATGCCATGAAAGCAAATATCTCATTTTCCCTAACTCTTCTGTCTTTATAGCAGCATGTCTGTGTTGTTTCATAATTTCAAACATCCTCTAGAGAAAGATGGACATATCCCTGAAACAATATACTTTGCTTTGTTGTTGTTTGCAAATATTTTTTTATTTTTATTTCTTTAAATACATCTTTAGGTTGAACAGTGTGGTTCCAGGCTTTTAACATTTTAAATCAAACATGACCATAATCACAGATACAGCTTTCTTATCTAATTTCACATCATTATCTATTACCAATTTCCCTTTTTATATTCTCATACATTATATCATTCTCTTTATTCTTAGTCTTTCTCTGTATTCCTTAATCATATATTCTTGTATTCATCATATTTGCAAATTTTATCAAATCGTAATCATTTCATTAATTTTCCACAAATTCATCTTAATTTATATCATCCATTATTTGTTTTTGTTTTTAATGTAAATTCTATATTTGATTTTCCAGAGGTGTTATATAAGCAGCTGCCCGAGTCGACAGCAAAACTCGTGAACCTTCAGGTATTTTTTAACTTATTTATAATTCAATTTTATAGAGTTGTCCAGTCTCAGTACGTGACCCTGGGCTCTGAAATAAATGTATGGGTGGATAATACCTTTGGTGTGTACTTTTCAGTGGAAAGTGGGACAAGAATTGTGGTCATCATGAAAACAAAGTGAATCAACAGAAAGTTACTCAGAAATTAACTTTTCAAATTTTCTGGGACTTTTAAGTAAAGGTAAAGGTTCCACTTGCACCTATGTGCTACTTATTTCTGGCTCTAGGGGTCAGAGCTCATTTCCGTTTTAAAGCTGAAGAGCCAGCGCTGTCCAAAGATATCTCTTTGGTCATGTGGCCAGCATGACTAAATGCCAAATGTGCACGGAATACTTGTACCTTCCCACCAAAGGGGTCCCTATTTTTCTACTTGCATTTTTTACATGCTTTCAAACTGCTAGGTTGGCAGAAGCTGGGACAAGTCATGGGAGCTCACTCCGTGATGCGGTGCTAGGGATTCGAACCGCCGAACTGCCAGCCTTTCTGATCAACAAGCTCAGCGTCTTAGCCACTGAGTCACTGTGTCCCTTATGGGACTTTAGAATTCTTTAAACCACAAAACACAAGTAGGGTCCATTAGACTACATGTGATCTTCAGTGCTCCTTGGTGGTGACCCTCTTAAATCATGCCATGAAGTACACAAAATGGTATTTCTCACTCATTCCTATAGAAAATAAGACCACACCAATGGGTAGGCCAATTGAAGCCTGGAAGGGTTTATCGCATGGAAGAAATTCATTGTGGGATTTTAAGACCATTAGAATTTGAGAGAAGGCTCAAAAATTTCAGCAAGATTGGAGTTTACATTTCCTAGTAACTACAATAGTTGACTATATTTATATTTTTGTCCATTACCCAGAGCCATCAAGGTGAAACAACATACGTTTCACTAAACAAAAATAAATAAAATGTCCGTTTGTCTTCATCTCGCTCCCTCACCTAAAATCTCCTGCAAATGGAGTGGTGAAGGACAACTGTGTGTAATTTCTACTATGGACTCAGGTTAGGGTGGCTGTGGAACCGCTGCTCATTTGCAAACTTTAGGGTTGCTTTGAGTCCAGACAATCAATATGGTTTTAATATTGATAGTATTGGACCTGAGCAGCACATTGGCCTATTGGTGGAATTCTCAGTTCACAATCAAGAGATTGCTGTGAGTTCGATCCTAGGCAGCGGCAGATATTTCTGTCTTGGGGCTCAATGGGTTATTATCTGCTGTGAACTCCACATAGGCATCAGGAGGGGCATCCAGCCAGCAAACTCTCAATTTCCCTTCAGTCGCCCTGACTCCACCCCGATGTAAGGGATTACAAAATCATTAATAGAAGAAAAAAAACATTGCTAATATTGGAATTATTATTCACAGCATGGAGTCTTCTTGGCGTTAGCAGCCTTAACAAATCTAATAAATAAAATTTTTCCATGGGGGTTAAAGAATAACCAACCCCCAAATTAGAATTTGAGCTTTGCTCAAGGTGCGTCTTTCCTTTCTCTTTCTCAGCCGCAAGCATCCAACAAGGCAGAGGCCTTTGTTAAGGCCTTTCTGAAACGCAGCATGCCTGGGAAGAGCGAGGAAGATATCGAGAAATACTTAAACCGGAAAGCCGTCGTCCTTGAGCACCCACAACCAAGGAGGACCCGGAAGAGAGTCAAGCGGGGGAAAGGATTATCGGCCAAACAGAGACGAGAAATGCGTCTCTTTGAGATTGCTCCAGAACAACAGAAGTAAGAAAGGCTGGCCGGGTCTCCTGCAACTTGGTTGGAGTGATTGATTGATTGATGCCCACAGGGATTGCAAGAGCCGGGACTGGCTGTAATGATAGGTGGTTACTTTGGGAAACAGGAAAAAGAACTACAAGCCCGAAAGTGGTAGATAAGTGTGATGACCTGGGGCGTGGCACAAAGGCAACACAGATAATCAATAAGAGTCCCTTTATTATCTCCAACTTTGCCCCCAATGTCCAGGTTACCTTCTGGCTGGAGAAAAACTCTCCCAGGAACAGCCTTTGACTGTAGAAAATTAAGTCCAAAACATGGTCAACACAAACTGTAACTTAAAGTCCAAACAAGCCAAACTGAAGTAATTAGTTTGGCAGGGCAGGAGCAAGAATTTCAGACTTGAAAGCACAGCAAAACTCACACATTTGGGAAGATGCTAGGAACACAGATAAGCCACAACAACCCAGGATAAAGTCACATTTGCTCCCAGCAGCCTGCCGCATGCAGCCTGCCTTTCTTATCAACTGCCTTCTCAGCTGTGGCTAATGAAGGGAATCAGGGCCCTTTCCTCCCCTGTAAGTCATGCAACCCACGTTGCTCCCTTCTCCAATCCCCCTGCGTGCCCTAGGATGAAGAGGGGATGGGCCTGGATCTTCCTCTGAACTCCCTCTCCCTTATTCTATCTCTCCTCTGCTCTGCCCAGCTAGACTTTGCCCTTCCCCAGCCTCGTCCCCAGCCAACAGAGCCACCCTCCCAATTCCCTGTCAGCTGTTTGGCTTCCTCCTCAGATTCAGACTCCAACAGGGACATCCTCCTTGACATTTTTCCTCCTGCCTCCCAAGGTCGTTCTCACATGCCATTAGACCAGGCTCCTCGCCAGAGGGAGGCTAAAAAAAACCGCACTATCCCCAAAAGTACGTGAGTGTGCCTTTGCGGGTTCTTAAACCCTTTGTACCCAAAAACTGCACGCCTCTCTTGGAGATCCTTGCTTATAAACTGTCCCCCATATATAGCTGTTTTCTAGCGTACCCTTAATCCGTGATGGCTTATTTTGGGAGTTATTTTCTGCAATGGTAGTTCACCACAAGAGGGCAGTAGGTGATATTTTTTTTAAAAAAAAAAATACTTTAAGCTGCTTTCTCTTAAAGCGGTGACTGTTTTTGCTTTGTTTAAAAAGATTTAAAGAGGTTTGAAGTGTCCTTTAAGGGCCTGCACTTGTTGAATTTAGAAAAAGAGACGAGGCTGGAAGCCTATCTCCGTGGATTGAGTCCCTCCTAGAATAAAATACCTGTATTGTTCATTGCATTCCATAAATACAATGAAATTTGAAAGCTACTCCAGCACAGTGCCCCAAACCCCACATCACAATCACGCTACCGAGTTTTAAAAATTAGAATAATTATAATAATAAAAATAGGACTAAATTGCAAATGCCCTGTTTGATTCAAGACAATTACTGCCTTGAAAAAGAAACCGTCTCTCAATCTATTAGTCCTCATTTTAAGACACCTATCACAGTCAACACTGCAGGTGGAGTCCAATAAAAAAAGGAGGCCAGAAGCAACATTAGCAGATAATTAGCTTAATTGTCATAGAGTTAGAATACAGTCTACTCTTAAGGTGTCAAGCAGCCTAAATTTTCTTTTTTCTTTTTTTTTCGTGTTTATTAGCAACCTAAATTTTCTAAGGAGAATTAAAAGCCGCCATTGGTAACTTTGATTATGTGACTGCGGGGATGCTACAATGCTACAAGTCATCCATGCAAAGATCAGTCATTTTGCAGTGCCATTGTGACTCCAGAGTTTACTTAAAAGAATGGTTCTAAGCGAAGGACTACTTGCAGTTAAACCAAGAACAAATTCCATTCCAATGAAATACTTTACAGAAGCCCTGGACAATTGTTGCATTTGATGCTTGCTTTTTTTTTTTTTTTGCTTATTCTGCAGATACGAGATGTTTATCCCATTGCATGAGCTTTGGAAACAGTACATCAGAGAACTCTGCAACGGATTGAAACCCGATGCGTAAGTTCAGTTCTTTTCATTCATTTCTTTTTCTTTTCTTTTTTTTTTTGCAAACTGGTTGCATGCTTAGTGGTCGTAGAGGCCATCCCTCAGAAGGCTGGTGATTTCTTCTCCGGTGGAAAAAAAAAAAAACCCTTTCAATAAGACCAAATGGAATTTGGCATTTTAGAATTGTTCAATTTCTGAGCTTGAGAAAGGAATAGTTTATAGCCCGGTTTTCAAACTTTTTTAAAGCTTGAAAAGGTGGCCCTTGAACAACCTTTTTTAAAACCCCTACACACCCTTCCCTAGAGCCTCTGATAAAGACGTAAAGCTCTACAGAACTGGCTGTATTTGAGCGAAGGCCGTCTTGTGGGAACCTCGCTTTTTTGCAAAACACATTTTTAAAAACCCTGGTCTATGTGAATGCTTCCTTAAGTCAGTCTCTTTTATATGAAAACCTAGCTTACGGGGAAGAGTTGAATCATAGGTTTGTGTGTATGATCTAGATTTAGATATAGATATAGATATAGATATAGATAGATAGATAGATAGATAGATAGATAGATAGATAGATAGATAGATAGATAGATATAAAAGCAAAATACCACTCACACATCATCACAAAATCTCCAGAACCATAAAGCCTACAAACTTGAAATTTGGTATGTATGTACCTCTTGGCTGCTAGGTGCTCACTAAGGAAGGATTTTTTGAAATGACCCATCAGAGCATTAGTATTTCATGTATTATTAGTATTATTAACACGCTCTGATGCTAAGGAGTTCTACTCCCCCTCCCCACCTGAAAAGAAATCTGTCCCAAATGCAAAACACAAGCAGAGGAGAGGAGTTTCAGTTTCACTTTTAGTTTTAGTTTTACAACACCAAGCAGCTTTAGTACAGAATAGTTGAGCTAAGCCACACCCAGGTTCCTTGCTATCTCCTTCTTGCTCACACAGCAAATACTGTTTCAGTTTCTAAACAGCCTTCAACTCTCTCACACACTGACAGGACTCTAGTTGATGAATACCAATGGATGTTGGTAAGGCAAAGGCAGAATTTTTTTCCCTTATTTTTCTCCCCCAAAACTTGCCCAATCTCATAGTTTCATAGTGAAGCATGGGGACCCTGCTAGTTATATCATATAGAAGAAGAATATTTAAACCTGGAACCTCTTAATTTAGAATCTGACCTCAGATAGTTTTGCAAAGCCAGGCACTGGAAGTTGGTTTCTTTGGTCACTGCGTTGGGTTTATGCTCTGTATTTAATCACTATTGGGATGGTTGCCATATTTACAAGTGAAAATAGCATCTTTTTTACATGTTTGCGGTGAGCAGTGTAATGTAACTTCAAAATTATATCTTGTAATCTTACCCTCCTTTTGTTTAACTTCCCGTAAGAGTGCTAATCTATTTCTACATGCATTTTGCAGGCAGACACAGATGATTCAAACCAAATTGCTTAAAGCAGATTTCCACGGAGCGCTCGTGACAGGTATTCCCATGCCTTTTTTTTTTTAATTGAAGCTTGGACAACCCCCGCAAAAAAAAATCACATTTCTTTCCCCTTAACTTTATGTAGTGGATTTTGTTTGAATTTACTTGCACACCATATGAAGAAGTCTTTTTGTCTGGCCTGTATGTCAGCTTCATCGATGATCCCCAAGAACAGTGAAAAATTCTTAACTGATGTTTTTTTTTCCACACTGGGGATAATATTGCTCATCTGCAGGTATCTTAGAAGTTAAGTTTTACAAGGTTGAGGAGGGCAAAGGTTGTATTGAACCTTGAGAAAGGTTGAAGGGGCAAAAGTTAGTTTTCTGGGGTCTCAAAGGGTGTGCCAGACTGAAGAGAAACCTGTTCTCCATTACTGTATTCCCAGAAACCAGAAACTTACAGGAAGAGAAACTCCCCTTGAACGCTGGGAAAATCTTTCTAGCAGTGAGAGCAATTCGGCCACACATCCCTTTAACCAAAAGAAATAGTGGTAGGTTCTCTTTCCATGGATAGTGGCTGGCTAGCCATAGGATTGATTTATTTTTATTTATTTTAAAAGATTGATAGGGCCATCCATATTGTGAGGCACAACCCACAAGGCCTAATAGTAATAGGAAATAGTTCAAAAAAAGGGTGCCCAAGATGAGATGGATCTTTGAGAATGTTTTGAACTTTCTTAAGGCAGCAGGAGCTATAAAGCTCTTCCAAAGAGGGGAGAGGGCAACCAATGATCTTCTGGGCAATGACATTAACCCTCTGGAGTGCTGTCCTATCTGCCCCTGGGCAATTGGCAAAACCATACAGAGGTGCTGTAAGTTAAGATACTCTCTCTGGTGCAGCGGTAGAAGGTCACTAGCACTTTTTCATTCAGTTGTTGTTTTCTGAGAAGCCTCAGGTCGTATAATCTCTGCTGGGGCCTTTTGACCAGGGCTGCAGTGTGGGCACCCCAGGTCAGGTCCTCTTTCAGGGTAAGGACCTTCTCTTTTCTTTCTTTCAGTGACCAAATCCAAATGTCCTTCCTACGTTGGTGTCACTGGCATCATCCTCCAGGAAACGAAGTACGTTTTCAAAATCATCACCAAAGAAGACAGGCTGAAAGGTAGGCAAACCAGAAGCCTGGCTTGATCAGTAGAGGCTTCTATTTAACCGAAGAGCTGGCCCTTTAAAATCATGTTCCTCCACTCTGTGAATTTTTTAAAGATATGTGGACTTTCAGCTCCCAGAATCCCACGGGCAGCGTGGGGAATTCTGGGAGTTGAAGTCCCCACTTCTCAACAGTTTGCACGGTTGAGAAACCCTACTTTAAAACATTTATAAAACAGGTTGGTATTTTAAGAACTTAAACCAAGACCCCAAGAGCAGCTGGACCAGAGAATTGGAGGGGAACCCAAAGCTCTAAAACTTTGAAAGGTTCCTCCACTCCTGATTTCCAGAAGTTTGTGGCCAAATGTGCAATGTAACCAAGATAAAATTCTAACAAAATTGAATTGTATTTTTTTTCCCATAAGTGCACATATCCACTGAAGCCGCTCCCTTTAAGCTCGACCTCAGTCAGAGGGTTGCTGAACTTTCTTTGCTCTTCTGCAGTTTTATTCCTTTCTTTCTCTTTTTTCTCCTCCTCCGTCTCTAGAATTGTCCTGCACTTCTGTGTTTTTGCTCCTGGCTGCAACAGCTGAAGGAAGTTCTTGTAACGTCAGCAGAATTCTATACATTCCAAGCTGCTTTCTAAAAACCAAAGCCTATAACTTTGTGGCTTTTTAGTTCAGTAACCTTTCATTCAGTTTGTTTAATAGATATACGCTCGCAATCTGATGCTGGGAAGAATTATTTCGTTAGAATTGCAATGAAGACCTTTAAATCTCTCTTGCATACTAGACTCCGTACTCCAGCTGGAATATTAACGGTCCCTTCCTTGCTGTATCCCTTCTCCGTTTTCTTTCCTAGCCTTCATTTACATCTACTTCTTGGTTCTAACTTGTTGAGAGAAATAAATTTCTCCGCTCATTCCTTGTAAGATCCGTGCGCTGTGTTAAATCATTTCACCGAAAGGCATTTTCTGGGCTTCTTTCAGTTATTCCAAAGCGGAACAATATCTTCAGCATTGAAATGGATGGGTTTGTGTCTTACATCTACGGAAGCAGGATCCAGTTTCGAGCAAGTGAGCGTTCTGCAAAAAAGTTCAAGGGGCAAGGAACAATGGATCTGTGATTTTGCTGCTTTTGGTCTGCAAAATTGGAACGTTTTGTTTCCAAGGGTCAGAGACTCCCCAACAACCTTTTCCTCTAAATAGAAAATGAGTACAAGAAGCGGCGGCGGCGGCAGCAGCAGCAAGGAGGATTACCCCTGTATCTTCATGAACCCAACGCGGGTTCTTGCTTGTATTGATTCTGGCTGGCAAAGACTGGCCGTTTGGGGATTGCGATTGTGTCAAATTTACAAGTATAGTTCTAATTCTATACATAATGCCATGTTGGATTTTGTATGATGTTATTTCAAACGTTCTTGTTTGTTAATATGGAATGAAAAATCTTTGATTTTTTTTTTTTAATGTCCAAAGCAACAATGTGCTCAGAGTTGGCTATTTCTGGTTTATAGTAAGCATTATACAATTGGGTCAAGTTTCAGTGGCAAGCATTACACAGTGCCGTCCGGTTTCTACTTAGACCCTACAACAATTAGACCCTACAACAGCTGGTCTAACTATGTTGGATTAAATGGCATTCTCTTTCTTTGCACAATTGTCCCCGTTACATTTAGACAGAGAGAGAGAGAAATAATAGAGAGATGGATGGATTTTTTATATAATATTTTATTAAATTTACATATTGCTCACCTTGCAGTTTGAGATTGATGGATGGAGTCGCTTTGAAATGAGATGGGCAGCAAATTTAATAATAAAAATGGATGGATGAATAGATAGATACCGGTAGAGGGAGGGAGGGATAGATTAATAGACAGATATAGAAAGCAATGGATGGATGGATAGATATGGATGGATTTTTATTCACTTAATTTTTTTAAAATTTACAATCTTGCCATTTAAGATAGACAGACAGACAAACAAATCGGTATGTAGCAAGTAGACCTGCTTTAATAGCAAGATTCACCAGTGCTTGTTGCTGTCTCTTTTAACTGATACGGAAGACCGAACGAATTTATCTTGATTGATCTGAGTTTTTGAAGCTTATCCTGGAAAAAAAACAATCTTTCTGTTCCCCATATTTCCAATATCTGGAAGAAAGAAAGAAAAAAAACCCTCTTCCATTGTTTCACGGTAAGCTAGCTACTACTGAACATACTGAGAGCTATCCCCAAAGGGAGGGAAAAAAGGAAATACGATGTAAATCAGACCGTTTTCTAAGGTTAGAGCATCTCTGGCATGTAACAGGGAGCCTTCCACTGAACCTTATAAAATTCTGCGCCTGTCGTCAAATTGGTATGAAAAGTGAAAACCCAACTCTTCCAAGGCTCGAAGGAAATGGGATGCCCAAGCTTTGTAATGCAAAACTCCTTCCATTGTTTCTCTTGTCCCCAGGCCAAGGAAAAAAAGGGTGTTTCCCTCTTAGCGAGCATAATTCTCAGGAGGCCATGTGTGTTTCAAAGATTAACTGTACCGAAATTTATTTATTTATTTTTAAAAAAAACAGGACGCACAATGACATTGAAATGAAAGAGAATACCAGAGCATTCATCAGGGTAGGATTATAAATAAAGATAGGCCCGTACCCAGAATTTCTTTGCGGTAAGAGCATTGCAAATAATGCAGTTTTCTTTGCGTTTCATGCATAAAAATGTTCCTTTTCAAAGCCTCCCACCTTAAAATATTTTGCGGCCAAAAGGGAGAGAAAAATGAACTTGATCTACCATTTATGCTCTCTCTTTTTCCCCCACCCACCCACCCCGCCAACATCTCCACAATGCTTTGTGGTTTCTTTATTACAGCATATCCTCAACAGATGTCTCCAGGCATAACGCAGTAAACTAAACTGAAGGGCAGACTTTTTGCTGTGCTTTGTTTTCCCCTGGTGACTCAGGTGCATCTTGAGCCAAAGGAAGGATCGGATTTTCCCCCTATGGACGCTCCAAACTTATGAGAGAATTCAGAGCAGGAAAGCACTCCGTCCGTCCCCAAGTGTCTTGAGTCTTCCCAGGGTTAGAAATGGTGAGTCAGGCGGGCTGAAGAAATAGACCGGTGGGAAATCGTTGGGAGCGTCTCATCAGGGAGGACCAGCGATCCCTTTGAGAATTCTGAAAACATTCAAACCAATTTGTTTGGGCAAGCTCTTTTGTTCTGCTCACACCAAAGTTCCTATCTTTGTAACCAGAATGTCTCAAGCCAATGTAATCAGTAGTCTGGCTACTACAAGCCCAATATGTTTTTCCATGCACTAATGTTCAGTTTTCCTCAATGGGTAAATTGATGCTGCTGTTAATGTTGTTTATCTATCTATCTATCTATCTATCTATCTATCTATCTATCTATCTATCTATCTATCTCTGTGTGCCTGCCTGCCTGCCCCATCCATCAATCCATCCTTGACTGCCTGCCTGTCCCCATCCATCCATCCATCCATCATTGCCTGCCGCTCCCATCCATCCATCTACCTATCTATCTACCTATGTCTATCTGCCTGCCTGCCACCGTCCATTCATCCATCCATCCATCCATCCATCCGTCCATCATTTCCTGCCTGCTCCATCCATCCATCCATCATCTGTGTGCCTGCCTGCCCCCTATCTATCTATCTATCTATCTATCTATCTATCTATCTATCTATATCTATCTATCCCAGTAACCCATGAGTTCTAACCTGCATTACGCCTGAAAGGCAGCTAGACGTCAAGTGTGGGAAATCAGGAAGTCCAAGCAATTCAAATGAATATATAGATTTATCATACGTTAAAGCTTCCTACAAGAATCTGAACTACCAACTGTCAAAGCGATGGGAGTCAATGGAATTCAAGGTGAGCTGGACAGAGAGCTCTTCTGGGCTTAAGGAGCTTAAGTCTGATGATGTGTTTGACCCGTCCCGCGTGTTCAGCCTGGTCACCTGCACTAGGTGACTTTGGGCCGATCACCAAGAGTCGGTGAGTGCTAGTCCCGCCTTAGGCATGAAAATCCGCTGGGTGTCCTTGGGCCAACCACCTGGAGATGGTGAGTTCTAGAGTCTTGCCTTAGACATGAAAGTTGACTGAGTAACCTTTGGCCAGTTTCTCTTTTCAGCACAAGCCACCTCACAGGGGAGAATAGGAGAAGGAAAAGGAATATTAAGTATGTTTTCTGCCTTGCGTTATCTATAAAAATAATAAAGGCAGAAAACAAAAATAGATACGTATTGGTTATCATATATGTGTGTGGCACAAACTTCCCCTTCAACAATGCCTCGATTCTGATTTACTTCATTCCATGATGTAACATCTAATTAGGACATCTGTTAAATGCCTGCCATATTAATTTAATAGGAAGGGCTAATAGAACTTTATTGGCAGAGTCCAGTTAATTAACATTATGGGCCTTTAATGGGTGTCTTAAATCAACATCGTTAGTGAAGATGCTATCCAAATTAAAGTAAGGACTGTTTCATTGGACTGTGAAGGGCACGCAAAGTGAGGTATGGATATGCAACTTGATTTGTGTCCAACAGGCACACTCTGAAGCTCATTTTTCGAGGATATTATTTTACCAATAATTATGCATGTTACAAGATTTCAGTAGCTTCTTGAGATAGTTTACAGCGCTGAAATCCAAGGAATAAATGCAACGGCAGAAAGGATATATTTCACAGGTTTTTCTCCTCTTTCCCAAGAAGCTTTAACTACTCATGGAGAAGGATAGCTATGGTTCCAGCGGAGAGAGAAAATGAACACGAATGACCTTGGATCAAATCCAACTGAGCTCTGTTGAGAAGAATATGGAAAGGGACGTTGGCATATCAAGAAAAAGGAAAATAGCATTCTACGCAGAGCTAGCAAATCAGAGCTGCAAAATTCCAAACAACCACTAGGTTGCAGCAAAGATCTGTACCGTATCCAGTTTTGCTGCCATCTATGGTCATTGGAAGTGGTTCAAAGACGACATGGTATTAGGCAGTTCATCTGTGGACATGAGAGTGCAACAGGAAGTCCACTATTAAATAAGTGTGGATGTTACTCTACATTCCTCTAAAAATTATATAATTTTTCATCTAGTTACCCATCTTCAGTGCTGGTGGAGGCTTCGTAACAGGTTCTGTCAGCAGCCACAGCTCCTTGTTTCTTTGGTGGTTGGATGGCATAGGGTTTCCTTTGTAGCTATTGATTGGACAACCTTACGGTCTCTTCCCAGTTCACCATATAGCAACTGGCAAGTCATATGGTATTTGCCCCTTCTGATCACACATCCCACCTATTGCATCTGGCCTCTGATAATCAGTGATTCAATGCTGGTGGACTCCATGCTATCCAAAACCTTCAGGTCCGGCAGAAAACACAAGAAGCAGTTCCAGGAAAGTTCTACACCCATTTGCACTATTTAGGTGTCCATGAGGACCCAGATAAACCTCCAAATGGCCTCAACGACTCTCAGAAAGAATACTAATGACCAAATGATTGCAAGGAATATAAATTCTTCCATCTTCCACCGTTGGGTCAGAATGGAAGAAGCTTCTTGGATGAGAAGCGAAACATCTTCCAAGAAAAACGATGTCCAATTTGGGACAAGCCTCCCCGAATACCATATAGTTCCGACTTCATCTGATAGAATTCTTATGGGTAGCTACTGATGTGTTGCAAGATTTCCCTCGTTTTCTTTGGAAAGTTTCAGAAGTAACCAGGACGGGGTGACCTGAGGTATACCATGCACACGTTATGTCCAAAAGGTGCTTTTTCTAAAGGCAACTGGACTTTGTTTTTCCTTGAAGACATTTCACTTCTCATCCAAGAAGCTTCTTCAATTCTGATCTTCCACCCGTCAGAACTGAAAAACCGAAGAAGCTTCTTGGATGAGAAGCGAAACGTCTTCAAGGAAAAAAAGTGAAGCCCGGTTGCCTTCTTTGGAACAACTATGACCTGGATGACTGAGAATCTCCGCAGGCTTTCGTCGTAAGAAGTCTGAACTTGGAGGAGGGTGGGAATTGGGAGGAAATTAATTCAGCCTCCAGAGAGACCACAACAAGTCATGTATCACGGGAGAAAACAAGCGTCTTCTTTCCATCGCTTCCTTGTTGCTTGCCTGGCTAGCCATGTTGGCTGTCTACTGGCTTATTTTTAAAAAATGATGGCCTTGGAACATTCCAGCCGGATAGCTGGAACCACACGCAGAAGAATTCCGAATGCTGTCGCTGCTTTCGAACACTCCATTAGGTGCCTGCCTAATTAATGTGAATGATCATTATGCCTCTCTCACGGAGGGTTATTTTACTCAAAGGAACATTCTACCCGCTGCCACAGTAGCCATCGGAGGGGGTTTTTATAGGGAAGCTGGCATGGTGGTTACCCATTGAATAAAAGGTAAGGAGCCATCCTAGATAGTGCAGATGGAAGGTTTAACGGGCTCAATAACATATTCCGCGGTATTTTATTCCAGGAATTAAGAGTTTGATTGCAGCCCTGCGCTAATGAGAGGGAAGCCGCGTTGGCAAATGGAAGCTTTCAGCAAGGCTGAATCTGCGAGAAAGGCTCAAGCAGAATATTTCGATAGAGCGGCAAGAAGTGAAGTAAACCACAAGAAAGGAGAGAAATTCAGCAGACACTTATAAATAAAAGGGGTGGGGGAATATCAGACAGCCTATAGACTTTATCTCTTCTTGATATAGGTTGGTCCAAGTTGGAAAGAACTGGTCTTTTGGTTTTGGTCATCAACAGAAGGCAGAGTCACCAAAACACCAGATCCGTGTTTTATCTTGATATTTTGGGCCACTAAGAATGTAGGAATTCTGAAAGGAAAGCTGCTCCATCGGCCCCAACGGGGAGAAGAAATCAAAGCTGATCCATTTCAACTTCCTTCCAAGTTGATGTGACAGGGGAGATCACAGAACCACTGAAGGGAATATTTGTAGCTCAGGGTTGAACTGTGGGGTCTCTCCGAACCTGGTTGTTTGCTTGAAGACATTTCATTAGCAAACTAGGCAACAGCATCAGGGCTAGAAGGGAGCGAGGTTTGTTTATATACAAGTGGCTTGCCTGGTCAGTATTGGTGAGAGCGGACTTGAGGGCTGTTTGAATCGGCTGTTGTTAACTATTTGCTTGTTTGGCTGAACAAGAACCATCAAGATCACTGCCACTACAAACAGTTATAAATGCTGGCCTGACATGCAGTCATGTGTCAGTCAGAACTTTTGGAACCAGCAGGGCATAAGTACATAACAACATGCCCTGTAACCAAGGGTGGGATTCTACCTGGTTAGACTGGTTCTATAGAACCGGTTGTTATGATTCTGCACAGTTCAGGGAACCGGCAAATTGTGACACTGGCTGGCCCTGCCCACCCACTCACTCCTTAACCTTCCCATGTATGCCATCCAACTTGCCTTTGGTAAGTTGCTATTTTTCCTTCCCATACCCACCATCAGCTGTTCCGCTGCGCCGGGAGATTTAGATTAGCTGGAAAAGAGGAAATTGTTGGTTTTCTTGCTTTCTAGCTAATCTAAAAGCAGAGCTGAACCTTCGTTAGGACTGAAGCTTCTATTTTTCAGTGCAGACTCAGGTAGCAGATTGCAGAAAGGTAGATCTCTGAGTGAATCTGTGATTCTCTGAGCAACTCAATCTGCCTGCCTGCTTTGGGGTAAAAGTTGCTCTTTTTTATTTATTAAAAAAAAATTCAATATTTGCATAAATATTTACAATACTTACATACAAGCCCTGCCCAGCCAGTCACGTGACCACCAAGCCACACCTACAAATTAGGTCATGCCCACAGAACCAGTTGTTAAGAAATTTGAATCCCAACCCTGATTGTAAGTATAAGCAACCAGTTGTAAACCAAAGACTACTTATGTTATTTGTATTTCAGTTCTCTGGGCCATGCAGAATCTAACCCGCAAAACAAGAAGTATTCCTGATGCATAGCTCAAGTCCAGTTGCTTCCATTTTTTTTAAGCAAAACCACCTCTACATTATAAGGAATAAGAATGATCCAGGTTTATGTAGCGTACCGCAATCATTACTGATACAGGCATCCATTGATTTATATTCTCTCCAACTCTCAGGTTCCAATCATAAAACCCGTCTCAAGATTTTCCCCATCTCCTGCCCGATAATTCTTTGCAAACCTGGATGTTCCTATTCCTCCCACAAGGGGTCAGAGCACACTTTCACCTCCCTACATCCTCTAACTAACTCTTCTGCCAATTCCAGAAACTATATTATAAGGCAATTTTAGTTACCTATAATTAAACAAGTCCCCCAGAAGAACCTGGGATGATAAAAAGAGAACTACATCTATTCCTGTGTCGCTGGCCACGTCTGCTGGAATCTCTCAAAAAGCCCATTTCGCACGGAGAAACCTTTGGAATTAGATTTTCTTTAAAAGGCTCTATGTCTCATGCCTCCACTTTCATTCTGCTTGGCTCTGGCCAAATAGAAAGCCCTGGATCTTGCAAGCACTTAGAATTCAGCTTATGCATGCCAAATACTCTAGAGAAAATAAAAGGAATAGTCAGGACAGCAAAGAGCTTAGACTAAGCAATGTATCTCAAACTTGGCAATTTTAAGATGGGTGGACTTCAACTTCCTGAATTCTCCAGCCAGCAGTCCACACATCAAAAAAGCTGCCAAGCTTGAAAATGTCTGGTTTGGAGGCTAAAGAACAGTTACAGGAACTGGCTACGCTTAGCCTAAAGAAAGGAAGGGCGAGGAGCAACACAACAGTCAACTTCCAATAGTTGAAGAGCTGTCACTAGAAAGAAGGGAGAGATTTAATCTAAAAAGATCAAATATATTATTCTACACATTTTGACAGCAGCCAGAATAGCTTTCGCACAATTATGGAAAGGAGCCAATATTCCCCCGGAAGATCTAGTCATACAAAAAGTATTGGAGTGCGCGGAAATGGATAAGCTCACATTAGAAATGAAAGATAAGGAGAATTCCGAATATTACACAATAAAATAGATACAAAGATTAGGAAGAATGGAGTATTGTAAATAAAGTAAGAGACCTTAAGAGATTGTTAACATAGATGTATTTATAGTAAGATATATAAGATATATGTATATATATATATATATATATATATATGATATACAAGACATAGATATGTGTTGATGTATATGATAATGATGTATATAATAAGGTACTTAAGATATATGTATTTGTCGATGCCAAAACGTTGTCACAAACAAGAATGAGATTTGTATCTTTGAAAAAATGTAATAAAAATGATTTTTTTAAAAAAGAAAGAATAGAAAGAAGGGAGAGATTTATCCTCTATAGCTCTCAAGGGTAGGGCGAGAACGAATGGGTGGAAGCATTAAAGACGGAAATGCAGATTCACCCAGCCAAAGATCCAACGCTGTCCGAAGACATCTCCGTGGTCCTGTGGCCGGCATGACTAAATGTCGAAGGCGCATGGAACGCTGTTCCCTTCCCACCCTATTTTTCTACTTGCATTTTTTTTTATGTGCTTTTGAACTGCTAGGTTGGCAGAAGCTGGGACAAGGAACGGGAGCTCACTCTGTTACATGGCGCTAGGGATTCGAACAGTGGTGGGATTCAAATATTTTTATGAATGGTTCGGTAGGTGTGGCTTGGTGTGGGTGCGCTTTGCAAAACACGCACTTTGTGCAGGTGCAAAGGTGTTCTAACTCACCTCCCGCAAGCCTGCACGATCTCGGTCACTTCAAGCAGCCGCCACGTGGCACTCTTCTGTGCCGCGCAAAGCAGCTGCGCTTCAAATTCAGAGGATAAAGGTGAGTATATGAGCCCGGGCAGGCAGGTGGGCCCAACAACAGAACAGTGGAGAGAACTGTTTCGGTCTCCACTGCTCGTTGCTACCGGCTTGGCAGAACCGGGCTGAACCGGTAGAATACCACCACTGGGTTCGAACCTCCAAACTGCCGACTTTGCTGAGTGACAAGCTCAGCGTCTTAGCCACTGAGCCACCGCATCCCTTTTCTTTGCAATAAGGCAAATCTAAGGAAAACAGTCTCCTCTGAGCTCCAGGGAGCCGTCATCGTTTCACAATCTGGGTGATTTGAAGCCGCTCATCGGAACCAAATGCCTTTCCTAACCTTCGCTAGGGGTGATTTTACTGCATGGCAGGGATAGACCATCAAGCCTTATGGCTTAATTAAAAACAAATTCTCCAGCCGTTTTCGCCTCCTTTTTCCTCCCAGGGTTTCCATAAAACCGTTGCCGCATGGAGTGCGCCGAAATGCAAATCTGCGGGAACCACAGGCCCCATTCTTTCTCACTTACGGTTAAACGGGGAAGCATTTCCCATATTCTGCTGGCTGCTGTGACACCCAGAGGACAGGAAAGTAGGATAAGGGTTAGCCTGTGGGAGAACTGAGGATGTCCTATACAGGGAAGTCCTTGATTTAGGACCACAAGGGAGCCCAAAGTTTCCCATCGCTAAGCGAGACAGTTGTTCAGTGAATTTTGTTCCATTCTACGACTTTCTGTGCCACAGTTGTTGGCTGAATACCTGCCGTTGTTAAGTTGGCAAGTTATTAAATGGAATCTGGCTTCCCCCATTGATGTTGCTGGTCCGAAGGTCGTAAAAGGGGATATTGTGTGACCCCGGGACACTGCAACCGTCATAAATATGAGTCAGTTACCAAGCATCTGAATTTGGATCATGTGACCAGCGGGATGCTGCAACAACCATTAAGTGTGAAAAATGATTACACAATCACTTTTTCAGTGACATAACTTCAAACAGTCATCAAATGAACCGCGTAAGTCAAGGACTGTAATAGTTAAGGCACCAGGCTTTTCTCTCTCTCGGTGAGCAACATGTGAATTTTATTTTAAAAAATTAAATAAATAAAACATCCATCCATCCATCCATCTCTCTATTATTTCTCTCTCTCACGCATCTCCCTCCCTCCCTCTCTCCCTCTCCCCCCCCTCCCTAAGTGCTATTGCTATTAATGAGAATGCTTTCAAGAATATTGGGCATAATCATAAAAATTAGTGAGACAAAAAACTGTCATCCATTTCTCTACAGTTTTGGAAGCTGTATTTCATCTGCACGGTTCCAAGAATGAAATGCTGTATTGGGTGCGCTGTGCAACATGGATAGTATAAAACAACTGTTTGTGCCACATGCTTTCGACAGTCTCTTAATCACAAGCCGAAAAAGTTCTCTCTTACCTTTTTAATCAAGGCCATTTTTTTTCTACGTACTCCAGTGAAGATTTGTGCCTATCCTGGTGAACACGGTTACAACTTTTTAAATTAACTTATCATGATGGCACGCTTGTTCCTTGCAATATTTTTTTTTTCAGTTCTAATATTTGAACTGACTAATCTACCTAAGCTTTAGTGTTTGAAATATCTAATCATTTTGTCATGGTTTCCTTTGTACAATAATAATATAAAAAAAAAACCCAAGCAGGGCATAAAAGATGGCTTTTTAAATAAAACAGGTGCAAGAGAAGAATAAGAATTCGAAAGAGAAATGTGCTCTCTTCTAGTCAGGCTAAAGTCAACAAACGGCACAATAAGTGGCTCGGCTGAAGGAAAATGAAACTGGGTTGAAATATTGCCTGCAAACAGACAAGCTTGGAAATTGATTTTGACACTGTCACAACGTCAAAGATCTACATTAGACAAATATATTTCACGAGGCAGGGAGAGTCACAAAGCTTTTGAAAGCTCTCAACAGAGGACTGTCCAACCATTCCTTGGCAACCGTTTTGTCTCAAATGATATAGGGTTTCCTGCCTAAGCAGGGGGTTGGACTAGAACAGTGGTCACCAACCAGCGGGCCAGGGACCACTGGTGGTCCATGAGAAAATTTCGGTGGTCCGCAGAGAAAACCATCAACCCCTGGAACAGAAGTTGACTCCGGAATTCGTGGGAGCTTCATTCTTGGAAGCTTTCAAGAAGAGACTGGACTGCCTTCTGTCAGAAATGGTGTAGGGTCTCCTGCTTGGGGAGGGGGTTGGACTAGATGACCTACAAGGCCCCTTCCAAACTCTATTAATCTGTGAATCTGTGAATCTTTTCCTTTTTTTTTTTTTTTTTTTGGTTTCTCGCCCGCCCGCCCACTCCCTACCCAAACCCAAACCCGAGCTCCGATTGTGCCCTTTCCGATTGGTTTCCTGACGTTTTCTTCCTTTCTCTCACGGTCGCCTTCTCCTCCTCGGGGGCGCGGCTAAGCGGTTGGAACGCCGAGTCTGAGCGTTCCAGAACCGGATGGTCTGGCTCCCTTGAGCGGCGCGCTGATTGGCTGGGCCCCCGACATCAAAGGGAGGGCGTGGAATGTTTTGAGAGTTCCTGCGTTCCGAAGATACTTTCTCTCCCCCCGCGTCACTTTTTAGTCCTCTGGTCTTCTCCGCCGCGGAGCTCGGAGAGCTCGCGAATCCGGAGGGGAAAGGAAGAAACAAACAAACAAACAAACAAAACCCCACAGGGATTTTTGATCGTGCATCTCTATTGGGAATCTACTCGGAAAGGGTCTGGTTTCCAACCGGGTCCAGTCCAGTCCGTGGATCTCTTTCTTAGAACTTGGAGTACTCAGGGTTGCAACGACCCGCTTAACGCTTCTCGGCTCCCAGCGGATTGCAGAGAGAGAGAAAGAGAAAGAGAGAGAGAGAGAGAGAGAGAGAGAGAGGCGATCTTTGAACTGGCCCTTTGGGATCTCAGGGATCGAGAGAGAGAGAGAGAGAGAGCGGCCGAGGCCGTCTCGGGTTTGGATCCGAGCCAAGGAAGTCACAAGAAGGTAGGTTGGGAATTGGGTTTTGGCTCGTCCGCCGATCTCCGCCCCGCGATGCTTTCGGAAATGAAGAGGCGCGCGAGTTCAACGCACTTTTTCAACTTTGGACCAAAGGGGGGGGGGGGGGGGGAGGAAGAAAAACGGATTTAAATACAGTGCATTTCAGTTCCCCCCCTCCCTCCTTTCCCCCTATATACCATTACAGTTCCAACTACATCCGATGGGATTCTTATGGGTAGCTACTGATTGACGTATTACAAGATTTCCCTCGTTTTCTTTGGAAAGTCACAAAAATAACGGGGACGGGGAGACCCGAGAAGTTCTGTGCACACCTATGTCCCAAAGGTGGGTTTTTTTTTTCCCCGTAAAAGGCAACTGGACTTTGTTTTTCCTTTAAGATGTTTGGCTTCTCCCCTTCCAAGAAGCTTCTTCAGTTCTGGCTGAAGATCCCCCACCGGTCAGAACTGCAAAACTGAAAGAAGCTTCTTGGATGAGAAACGAAACGTCTTCAAGGAAAAAATGAAGCCCGGTTGCCTTTTGGGGGAAAAAAAAAACACTTTTGAGACAACCACAGCCTGGATGACTGAGAATCTGCCGTCGACATTGTGCACACATATGTTCCTACTGACGTGAGAGGCATATGTGAGGGATGAACAGTGCCAGGCAAATATTCTTTGACTATGAAGAGTCACAAAATGTCCCTCCTGCACAGTAATTTGGCATATTTTATGTGCTTTCATCTGATTTTAATGTACAGGTAGTCCTTGACTTACAGCCACAATTGAGCTCCAAATTTCTGTTGTTAAGTGAGACGTTTGTTAAGTGAGTTTCCCCCCATTTTATGACCTTCGCTGTTAAGTGAATTGCCGCAGGTGATAAGTTACGAACCCGGTTGTTAAGTGAATCTGGCTCCCACCCCATTGACTTTGCTTGTCAGAAGGTCACTAAAAGGACCCTGAGACACAGCAATGGTCATAAATATGAACCCGTCGCCAAGCGCCTGAATTTTGATCACTTGATTGTGGGGATGCTGCAAAGATCGTCACTTTTGAAAAACAGTCACAGCTCCCTTTTTTTTCAGTGCCGTGGTAACTTCAAACCGTCACTAAATGAACTGTGGTAAGTTGAGGACTATCTGTATTATAAAGTAAGTTACTGGGGAATTCTGGGAGTTGATGCTTGGGGACTGGGGAATTCTGGGGAGTTGATGTCCATGCATTTTAAACTTAGTGGCTGAGACATGGTGTCTTAAAACAAGCATTGGAGCCCAGCTGTACATTAAAGAAAACTTACAATTTGACATTCAGTTGGAGAAGGAAATTTAATTGCCTATAAAGGCAGTACAGAATATTCTTAATAGCTCACTTTAAATTTAGTGTGAAAGCCGCCTGTCCTTCCCAAGGGAATTTGGAAGTTGGGAAGTGCTGATATTAAAAAGGTCTTCTGAATATATATTTTTTTGCCCCCACCATGCTTCTCATTGTACTGGGGGGGAAATCCCACTTACAGAAAACTTTAATAGGTCTTCAAACTTGACAACTTTAAGACTTGTGGACTTCAACTCCCCGAATTCCTCCTCCAGTCAGGAATCCGCTCAGGAATTCTGGGAGTTGAAGTCCACAAGTCTTAAGCTTGCCAAGTTTGAAGACCCTTGGGTTACAATATGTGTGTTTGGATACCCGACTCATATAATGGAAGATAATTTTTTCAACTCCCAGAATTCCTTCTCCAGTCATGTTAGCTCAGGAATTCTGGGAGTTGAAGTCCACAAGTCTTAAGTTTGCCAAGTTTGAAGACCCTTGGGTTACAATATGAGTGTCTGGATACCTGACTCAAAGAATGGAAGATAATTTTTTCAACTCCCAGAATTCCTCCTCCAGTCAGGAATTCGCTCAGGAATTCTGGGAGTTGAAGTCCACAAGTCTTAAGCTTGCCAAGTTTGAAGACTGTTGGGTTACAACATGAGTGTTTGGATACCTGACTCAAAGAATGAAACATGGTTTTTTTTTTCTCATCCTGAGGCCTTTCTAGTTTCTACTTCCATAATTCTTACATGAAAGAGTGTTGGCTGGGAAGGGAAGTTTGGAAGCTACCAGGCTGAACATGATCGTATTAGAGATTCAAAAACTCTATAAAAGGTTCTGTAGGGCAACAGCAAAAACTTGGGTTGGCCTCCAGTGCCTTCTCAGAAATCGGTGATGTTGATCTCAAAGGAGACTTCTGATGAAAGTCCCCCTTCCTGTCATGGAAAGTGATTTAAACTTAATCTCAACTGCTGAGCCAACTTTTTACCCCGCTGAACTTCTCTGCCTTTCACAACCAGTCTCTGAGTCACACAAAGACTTAAGACTTTCCCACAAGACTCCTTCATGGCCAAGTGCCCAAAGACTCTTTTAAAGGCATAGAGTATCACCAGCAAAACAGGAAGGAGTCTAACAAGTAATAAAGGCTTCAGCTACCACTCTGTTGAGATTGAGGGTTAATTTAATAGATTCCAAGCAATCTGTGACCCATTGAGAGAGATATATTTCCCTAAGCAGAGAAACAAAATTAACACAGCTGGACAAAAAAAAAAAAAACCAGCGGCAACAAGACTGACTTCCGATTTCCTGTTGGCTTCCCCAGTGACATTCCTTGGAGGAAACTGGCAGGGAGCAATGGAAATGATGACCGGCTGACTACAGCAATACAGCAGCATTAAAGTGGCCAAAACTTTGCCAAGTTTGAATTCCATGGGAGTCATAGGTTTTGGTCTTTAGAGACGTTCTTTCAGTTAGTTCATTGGAGGTATATGGGTTCAAAGATGGTTGCCTTAAGACGCAGCATTTCACCCAGCTAAAAGTTACAAACTACCAAACAGACATGACATTGTGAGTAGTACATAGATATCGTGAAGTAAAGAGCTTGTTTTGTAAGGTGCATTCTTCTGTTGGCAGAGAGATGCCAGCAACAAGAGAGTGGGACGAGAATGGCATACAATGGTTGTATTGACTATGAAATGAAAAAAAAAAGTTGATGGAAGATGGACAGAATAATGGCTTTTTCATCATCAGAGGGTTAAAATTCTATAGCTTGCAAGTGTGAGCAGTGAGAATAAGAATCTATCTTTTCTGCCCAGTTTAGAGTTATGAACTTCTTGGTTTCCCCTCTACTTTTTCCGATCATTTTGAAGTGATGGCAGAATTTGTCACCAATGAAATAATGGCAGAATTTGGCACCTCCGCAGAAAGAAGTTGGGAGCCCGCTCAAAAAGGAAGGCTTTGCAAGTGTTCTCCTTTTGCAGTTTTATCTCTGATGAGTCACAAATTAATCTTGCAGAAGCTAACCTTTGGCAGATAACCCAGAAGCTCCCATTGTTTGGAGCAGGAAGTTCCAGAGAAGTAACTGGCTTTTTAAAGCTCTTTCTAGATCTTTATTCTAATGATTCCATCTCAGTCCCTCTTGGCTCGTGAAGTTTCTCTGGAAATTAGTAGAATTGCACAGCAGAGAGAAAGGGATTTCCACCCACCCCCCAATCTCCCCAGGGAAGGTGGAGTGATAGATACTGTTAGTCACTCTGCCCAAGTGACGTGGAGAGAAGCCTGAGCTTCATTTCTTGACTCACTCTCTGATTTCTGAGTTAATAGCAACCACCCTTTTCTCTGGAATTAATTTTCAAGATATGTTCTGACCGAGGCTTCCCCAATAGCACGAAGATGACTCCTCATCCCAATAAACCCCCTTTATGTATTTTACAGTGAACTCCCCTCCTGCAAAGTCCCTGGCCGACAGTCTTTCAAGATATTTGCCAATTACAGACCTTTATCAGGCTTGGAGAGTTGCCAGGCTGATATCTTTCAGATGCCACACTGTAGCAGACAGTAATTGGCAAGAATGCGGGAATAGATCTTCACTTAAATGAACTAATTGTGTCCTGCAAAACCCCACTCCCCTTTCACTCCTCTTTTATTCCCTAGGGGAGGGGCCAGTCACAATCCGCCTGTGGCTTCACGACCAAGTCCCTTGTGGTTTTACTCCCAAATCGACCCTTGTTCCTTAGCTGTTCCCTTCTCCTGGCAGCTCTGTGCATACGCACACTGGAAACAGGCTCCAGCTGTTCTTTTGCCCCACTGGTGTCTGACTCCAAAGGCAGCTGATAACTGTCGGATGACCCTGGCCCCATCTCGGCCTCCGATGCAGAGCCCTCATCCGAGCCTTCCCCAGACTCCAGGACAGGCCCATGTTCCTCCCCAATTTCCTCACTGTCCAAATCGGGCCACAACAAGATATTTAAGTCAGGCAAAACGACTAAGGATTCGTTCGGGCCTTCATTTCTGACTTTGCTTCTTGCACGGGGCATACTTCAAGGTTGGGTTTTTAAGTCAACCAAGAAGCGTCCTTGGGCTCTTCTCTTGTGGCTCCTTTAGGACCTACGCACAAAGCTCAGGCCTCTTGGGAGTCTTTGAGATTGATTTTCCTTTTTACAGCAAGTTTCTGGATTGTTTATTGACCAAAGACAGTTCTGAAGCCTAGGTAAAGGTAAAGGTTCCCCTCGCACATACCTACTGGTCGATTCTGGCTCTAGGGGGCGGGGTGTTCATCTCCGTTACAAAGTTGAAGAGCCAGTCCTGTCCGAAGACGTCTCCGTGGTCATGTGGCTGACATGACTAAATGCCGGAGGCGCATGGAACGCTGTTCCCTTCCCACCAAAGGGGTTCCTATTTTTCTACTTGCATTTCTTTTTACCTGCCTTCGAACTGCTAGGTTGGCAGAAGCTGGGACAAGGAACGGGAGCTCACTCCATTATGCGGTGCTCGAGATAACATAAATTTTGGTGCAATTGTGGTCATAATTCGAGGACTACCTGTAAAATAATCTGACGTAAGAAGTTAGTTTATCTTAGTAGAGAAGGCCAACGTTTGAATCTACTCTTCCTTCCAAAATATATTTGCATACAATTCTTTGAAACAGTAAGATAAATAACTTGGTTTTTATTTGTTTGGTGCACAGATAAGGTCACCATTTCACCTAGCTATCTCTCCCTTTGGATAAGGAGCTACAAGAGTTTTCTGGTTTATTTTCCTGTTCCTATCTTCTTGAGATTGGGAGGTTTATCTGCAGATAAGGAATTGCAAGTTTGCAACTCCCGTGGAACAAAATAATAAC
Source organism: Pseudonaja textilis (assembly GCF_900518735.1). The sequence continues at coordinate 223,722 of NW_020769373.1, read as the reverse complement.
CCAAGCCCAATTTACACAAAGCCATTCTTTACAATGCCATTTCAACACACTGGGTTCATTCATCCAAAGGTCAGCCTAGGAATGAAACCTGAAAGAATACATAATATTCAAACGAAGAGGGGGGAAATGCACATTCAAATTCCAGCGGCTTGCTTGCCTTGTCATTAGATTCAAACTCGATTTTTGTGGAATAAGCTTGAATAAATCTTCTGAGCTGCAGTTTAAACGAAGGGTCTTGATCCTTTGTGCCCGACAGCTGATAAATATACAGCACTTATCCAACACTGGATTTGAATCATTGTTCAGATAGTCTTCGACTTACGACCACAATTGGGCCCCGAAATTCTGTTGTTAAGTGAGACAATTGTGAAATGAATTTTGCCCCCACTTTATGACTTTTCAGTTGTTAAAGGAATCACTGCAGTTATAACAACACTTCATTGTCATTGTACAAATATACACAGTATACACTTGCAACGAAATTCACATAACACAGCGGTTGTTCAAGTTAGTGACGCCCGTTATTAAGTGAATCTGGCTTCCCCACTGACTTTGCTTGTCAGAAGGTCCCAGAAGGGGATCACATGACCTTAGGGGGACCCAGTTGTGGGGATGCTATAACGGTCATAACTTGTGAAAAACAGTCATAAGTCATTTTTTTCAGTGCCGTGCCATTGCAACTTTGAACGGTCCCTAAATAAATGCTGTAAGTCGAGGACTGTCTATATTACAGAACAAGCCCTTGCATGATGACTGGGGAATCCTGGGAGTTGGGGATGCTGGAAAGGTTGCAACTGTAAAAAAAAAAATGATTGTAAGTCACTTTTTCCAGTGCTGTGATAATTTTGAACCAGTGGTGGGATTCAAACATTTTTACTACCAGTTCTATGGGCGTAGCTTGGTGGGCCTGGCAGGGGAAGAATACTGCAAAATCCCCATTCCCTCCCCACCCCACTAACCTGCTTTCCAGCTCCGTTCTCTTGTGCAGGGCAACCAAAGAAGACCCAGCCGATCAGCTGAGACTCAATGGGAGACAGAGAATAGATGGGGTTGGTGGGGCCAGTCAGAGGTGGGATTGGCCAGTTCTCTGAACTACTCAAAATTTCCCCTAATGGTTCTCCAGAACCGGTCAGAACCTGCTGAATACCACCTCTGCTTTGAACGGCCACTAAGTGAACTGCTGTAAAGAGTGGGCTACCTGTACTCCATGACGATGATATACCTTTAACCCTGGTTTGTTGAATAAGCCATAAAGGTTGGGATCTTCTAACAAGCTACCCGGGCTTTCTCTGCCCAAAATTTATATAGTTCGTCTGGCTATAATTCTTAGCAATAGTTAGGATAGAGGGGAGGAAAATATGGAAGCTGAAATTCCCAGAGTCAAAGGATGTAGACAGTGGGAAAAACTGTACTAAGCCGTAGCCATATAAGCCACAATGCAACTCATGTGCAAACGTGTGACTTCAATTTTTTTTTTTACTTTTTTTTTGCTTCAAGAAATGTCTGGGTTTTTTTTGCTTTCAGAGCACTCCGTTTGGAAGGGGCTGTGGGTTGTTCTTGTTTTGTTTTCGGGGGGTGTTCTTTCTTTCTTTCTTTCTTTCTTTCTTTCTTTCTTTCTTTCTTTCTTTCTTTCTTTCTTTCTTTCTTTCTGGCAGCATTGGTTGTCTCGTCAAACTCAGAGACTTAAGTTATTGCGAGAGAAAAGCTTTCTTACAAAACGTTTCAAACCAAGCTTTGGATTGGCTAAAGCGATAACAGTAGTTCCTTGAATTTTTGCACAACCAATCCATGTGACAAAAGCAATTTCTGTGCGCTTTGAGAAGGAAAGATTGTTTCTAAGAAAGAACCTGTTAGGATTCGGTTGTGAAAGAGCCTCTTTTAGCACTTCAGGATCTCTGCAGCGGTTCCAGCCAAGGAACTGGTGCTCTCTTGTTTTCAAGATAAACTTTCCAGAAATTTAAATGAAGGCTGGAGCCTTTAAAGTACTGTTTGGGGAGGAGAATAATTGCCTGCCTGTAATTGAAGAGCTGGAATGTTTAAGTCTGTTCCTGCAAATGATTTCCAGAAGGTGAATAAAATAATTATCTGCTATAGCTCCTAAATCCTTTTTACAAAATTTCCTTTCCTTTCTTTCCTTCCTTCCTTCCTCCTTCCTTCCTTTCTTTTCTTCCTTCCCTCCCTTCTTCCTTTCTTTCTTCCTTTCTCTTTCTTCCTTCCTTTCTTTCTTTCTTTCTTCCTTTCTTTTTCTTTCTTTTCTAAATTTCCCCAGGATATCCTCTTGCTAAAAAAT
>NW_020769373.1:178309-197046 GCF_900518735.1 Pseudonaja textilis | reverse complement strand
TCCGTCCGTCTGTAGGGGACAAGTTTCTCAACAGAAATGTTTTAGCAAGCAGGCAGACTTAAACACAACAGTGTTGCAGAGGCACAAGTATAAGTAAAGAGTTCCTTTGCTATCTGTTCAGACAGTAGATGTCTCTCTTTGCTTGAGGCTGTGTGTGTGTGTGTGTGTGTGTGTGTGTGTGTGTGTGTGTGTGATGCACTTCGTCACGCACACCAGGCAAACATCAACAGCCAGTGTGGATTATTTTCCTTTTCCAGGCGAACGTTCCCATCATGCTTTGTAGAAAACCCACAAGGGAGAGGCGATAATGTGGAGTACAAGCACCGCAGATGGAGCATCCTGAAAGAAACAAATTATAACCTTCACTAAAGAGCAACACACACACACACACACACACACACACACACAAAACCTTTGGGTAGCAGGATCACAAGTCCAGTTCTTGACTTGGGAGCTTGCTTCTTGCCGGCAGATTCAAGAGAATCCTTGGCGCAACTTAAGTGATTCCTTTCAATCAAAGGATTCTCGAAAGCGACCAAATGGATTACAGGGAAGAGATGCAGCTTCAGAAGTATGCAGCCAAGATAATAATAAGAGTTACTGTACCAGAAGCAGAGCAAAATGCGAAGGGAATTGCAGTGAAAGAGAAGCTACATAATTATAAACCTTGGAGGACTCTTGCACATTATGAAACTTGGCAGGACTTGGGATTATTTTTTTTCCATGGTGGCTCTAGTCCTTGAACAATGAGGCTAAGACCCATGTGTGTAAGAGTCAGTGGTATACTTGCAACAACAAAAAAAGCAACCCAACCCCAAAACAAAAGCCCTTATCTAATCACATTGCATGAAAAATCAGAGAGGACAAAAGAGCCAAGGAGTGTTTTCTCCCAACCCTGGGGAGATATTAAGGATTGAATGAAGCGCTGTGGGTTTGAAGGGAATGTGAAAGCCTTAGGAACAATTGTTTTCTGGGAGCTAAAGTGCCCTCCCATCTGCAAAACTCTTTGCGAGTAATAAAATACGCCCTGCATTTAAATACATGATTTGCATGAGGGCAAAACGCTTTGTTCTGTTTGCCTAAGCACACAAAGCTGTTCGCATTATTGTACACATAATCTGGCATCCATAAAAAATAAAAATAAAAATAAAAGAGGAAGAATAGATTTAGAATCTCTTTAAGGCTACAAAAGACAGCCAGTTTAATTTAATAGTTCAGATGCTGAACTAGAAGACCATGAATTCTAGTCCCACCTTAGGCATAAAACTAGCTGGGTAACCTTGGGCCAATCCCTTTCTCTTAGCCCTAGGAAGAAGAGTAAGGATACCATGGAGATAGACTCGCTGGGGTCTCCAACCTTGGCAACTTTAAGACTTGTGGACTTCAACTCCCAGAATTCCCCAGCCAGCAAAGCAACGAGTAAAGCTAGTTGAGGAATTCTGGGAGTTGAAGTCCACAAGTCTTAAAGTTGCCAAGGTTGGAGACTCCTGAGATAGAGAACTATTGAAAGGAAAAGGTTTTTCCTGGCCAGGGATCCTCATCTCCATTTCTCGGCCAAAGGAGCTGCTGTTGTCCAAATACATTTCTGTAGTCATGTGGCCAGCATGACTATATACCAAAGTGAATGGAATGCTATGTGTAATAGCATTCCCAATAAAATGGTACCCATTTATCTACTTGCATTATGCTTTCAAAATGGTAGGTGGGCAGGAGCTGGAGCAAGCAACAAAGAACTCACCCCATCACATGGCACCCAGGTCTCGAACGCCCCACTGTCAGCTGAGAAACTCAGCATCTTTAACCACTTAGCCATCACAACCCCATTGTTGAAACGAAGTCAAAATAATCTGTCATGTTGTGAGATGATTTCACCCATAGATTTTCATACCATGCCATATGGTGATATGGCATCAATGTGGACCAAAGTTCCTGCATTCAACCATAAATCAAGCTTATTTATCCAGGCCATTTTGGCAGGGCTTCAAGCATGCTGCCCATTCTCACTTTCCCTTCTGTTCTGAGTCTGTATATAAGTGAAGCTAGTGGGGGTGTTTCTCCAATCTGTATCTATAGAGCCTACAAGTGGTGCACAAAATTGCAAACAGACTAGTGTAATTCATCAACTTTGGTTTTGCCGCTTCCAAACAGACTTCTGCTTCATCATTTTTTTCTATTTCTACTCTAAATAAGAATATTAAGAGACATTTAGCTTGTCCGTCATTGTCAATATGATCCACTTTGGAGTCTTGTTCAGGCTGGAACCAGGATGTCCCAAAGGTGTTTTCTCGAGAGGCAACTGGACTTTTTTTGTTTTTTCTTTGAAGACGTTTCACTTCTTATCAGTGGTGGGATTCAATTTTTTTTACTACTGGTTCTGTGGGCGTGGCTTGGTAGGCGTGGCTTGGTAGGCGTGGCAGGGGGAGGCAGAGATTAGATGGGGTGGCAGGGCCAGTCAGAGGTGGGATTTGCTGGTTCTCCAAAACTACTCAAAATTTCTACTACCAGTTCTCCAGAACTGGTCAGAACCTGCTGAACACCACCTCTGCTTCTTATCCAAGAAGCTTCTTCAGCTCTGCAAAGGAAGCTTCTTGGATAAGAAGTGAAACATCTTCAAAGAAAAAGCAAAAAGTCCAGTTGCCTCTTGAGAAAGCACCTTTGGGACAACCATGGCCTGGATGACTGAGAATCACCATAATGTTGGAACCAGGACAAATACCTGGGGAGTTGAATTCTCTTCTTTGTAGGTAGACTATACCTGGTTCTCTTAGCTGCCAAGGTGTATCCAATATTTTAAACAACCTCAATCCAGTATATTGCTTTGGATTATGCAACACAAGCTCGTCATAATTTCAACATACCAGTTATTGAGGGGGAAAAACGCTCACCCTGCCTAAGTTTTATTCTATAATTTCTTGATATCACTAGAGTGTGCTGCAGTTCACGAAATCTTAACTGAGCGACAGGGTTCTTAATGAGCCATCTTAGCTAGGCTATTCTGTATTTGAAATTCAGTCAAAACATCTCCAACTGAACAGGCGTCTAGGTTTGAAGCAAGGCATGTTGATGAGAGCCCCTGAGCGGAACACAATTGTGTTCCTCGGCCTGTACTATATTTTAAAAACACAGCATGTTCAAGTCTCCATAACATTTATGTCATCATTTATACTGTATAATCCCATCTAGCCAGTGAGCTATGGGATGTGGTGGCTCAATGGCTAACACGCTGAGCTTGTCAATCAGAAAGGTCGGCAGTTTGGCGGTTCGAATCCCTAGCGCGGCATAACGGAGTGAGCTCCCGCTACTTGTCCCTGCTTCTGCCAGCCTAGCAGTTTGAAAGCATGTTAAAAATCCAAGTAGAAAAAGAGGGAGCAATTTGGTGGGAAGGGAACAGAGTTCTGTGCACCTTGGGTGTTTAGTCACGCCGGCCACATGACCACGGAGACGTCTTCGGACAGCGCTGGCTCTTCGGCTTTGTAACAGAGATGAGCACTGTCCCCGAGAACCAGAAATGACTAGCACATATGTGCGAGGGGAACCTTTACCTTTATCCAGTGAGAACTTAAAGTGGTTTGTGTACAGAGGGCTCACCCTAATTTTATATTGCAACAGCAATCCTATGAAGTAATCCCAACTTTCAGACTGGCCCTCTTGGTGAGCTTCATATTCAAGGAGAGAACAGAACTTGGATCTTTCCAGAAGCCAAAATAGTTCACTGCTACATAGCAATAGCAGTTAGATTTATATACCGCTTCACAGTGCTTTACAGCCCTCCCTAAGCTGTTTACAGAGTTGGCATATTCCTCATTTTACCCTCCTTGGAAAGATGGAAGGCTGAGTCAACCTTGAGCCTGGTGAGATTCAAACTGCCAAATTGCAAGCAGCCGGTAGTCAGCAGAAGCAGCCTGCAGTAGTGCAGTCTAACCACTGCGCCACCACAACTCTTCATTAGTACAGAACATATTCAGTACTACATATTCAAGCATCAGGCTTGAAACCAGGAGACCGAGAGTTCTAGTCTCACTTTAGACATAAAGCCAGCAAGGTGACCTTGATCCAGTCACTTTCTCTCAGCCCTGGGAAGGAGGCAATGGCAAACCACTTCTGAAAATAACCTTGCCAAGAGAACTGCAGGGCTTTATCCAAGCAATCTGTGAGAATCAGACATAAGGGAAGGGAAGGGGAAAAAAAATAAGTACACCTATACAAACTGGTCATGAGATGCTTTGGCTGAGAGTCAGCGACAACACAATCTGCTTCAGTGCTGGAAATGAAGTGTCGAAGGAGACACTCGCAAAGTATCAAGGACCACTGATCTCCCCTGAGGGGCTTCTACGAAGGGAGAGAAAGACATCTGTGCCAGAGAAAGGAACGGAGTAAAAGCGGTGTAGCTGCTCCAGGCTGGTAAAAGTGACACGCTGCTTTGACTTTCTGACTGAAACAGACCTGCCACTGTGCTTCATTCTTTTGGGCCAGCATGTCAACTGTAAAATGTTTTGAGCCCATTTTTTTTTTTTTTTTAAGATACTGCCTTTCAAACTTAATTTTATTGGAAACTAAAGATGTTTTCTAAAAATAACTTTGAAGCTGCTAAAAAATGCAGCTTTCCACTTGTAAGTTTCCACCAGCTGGGCCTGTCTGGTTTAGAACTGACACCCTTGAGAATTCAAAATAAGATTTAAAATTTGCGAGGGGCGGGGGAAGCAGAGGGAGGAACGGCTTATGGAAAAATGATAAGATTCTATTATCATCCCATTACCTAAACCTTACCCAGTATCCACTTTACAAACAACTCAGGTGATTTTTAAATGAGGGGTTGAACAGTGTGATGGAAAGAGGGATATTTTCAGGCCCAAAGAACCAAGAGTGACGCGGGGAGTTACTTCTAAGGATTGTCTTTCTTTAGGGTTGTCCACCTACAGACAGAATCTTGCCAGATTAAAGCAACTATCTAGGTGATTGTAGATATACTTATGAATGGCTAAGGTGGGCCTGCCTTTGCTGTCTTCCTGCCCATCAGGCATTCCAAGTTCTGTTGCCCTTTGGAAGCAGCCCCTCCCTCTTGCAACTTTGACTCCATTCAACCGCAGATAATCCTAAAAGTGGTTTTTCCAAAAGACAACTGGACTTTCTTGTGTACAGTTCCCAGCTGGACCTCGATGATTGAGACTCTCCATAGACCATCACAAACAATGGAGGCACGGCAGCCCAATTTCCATTCACCCTTCTGAGGTTTTGTTTCTCCTTAAGGTAGGCCCGCTTCTCCTGATTGGTGGTGAGCCCTTGCCACGTTATCCCCTGGGTGCAATCGAGCGTGGTTGTGAAATGATGACGCGGATTTGCCCGCGCCCGAAGGCCTCAAGATGCTTCCCCGAATGAAGAGACCTGAAGAATAACTATCCAATAGGCAGCCCGTGTATCCTTCACTCCCAACTCAGTGAGAGAAGGAGGTCTTAAAACTATTTGCAAAAAGCAGGGAGATTGGGAATTGTTCATTATATGGGACAGCTGCAAAAAAGGGAATGCCTTGTTTTGCATGGAGGCAGGGTCAATAACCCTTTGCAGGGGTGCATGTGGGTGTCTCTCTGTGTTTGTGTAGATGTTAATGAGACGATAATCAAGGTCATCCCTAGGTCTAAATTCCAGGGTATCTAGGAATTTAGCCATAAGAGGACCTTAAAGGTGACCTATCATCTCATTTTAATGACCCCCCCCCATAATCCTTTGCAGGTAGAATCTGGGAAACTGAATGGAATTAGCAGAGTATTTTAGTGGCCAGATGCCCTTCCTGTCACCAATGTGGAGTTTTGTTCAGCAGATAAACTCTCAATGTGCCCAGAGAGAGAAATATCTGCCTTTGCCTTGGATTGAACTCGCAGCCACCTGATTATGAGGCAAGAGATTCACCTCTAGACCACTGCATCACTCCTTCACCCTATACCTTCTCCCAATCAAAGAAAAGAAGAGAAGTTTTTTAAAAACACAATTTTAATATAATTATTCCTAAAACCTGCAGATATTGGATTATCTCCTTTTAGGAGATATTCTACCTTATTTAGGAGAGGAAGGAACACCTTTCCTGCAAGGTATTTTCCGGTGCGACTTGCATACATCTTTAAACCAATATGTTTTGTCCTTGCCATTATTTTAGGGTGTGCAAATCTGTGCAAAATGATTACTACATTGATATAATTAGTTGGCTAAAATGCTTTTCACAGCATAATCGCACTGGTACATGACTACATGAATCCTCACACAGAGCTGTGAAAAGAAAAACAGATTGTGAATGCAACACTCCCTCCACCATGTACAGTAATATTGTGCTATTTTTAAGTGCGGGGCAAAACGCTTTAACTAAATAAACACTGGGTTGTTTTTTTTTCCCAAATCAATTTTTCCTTGTTCATCATCTTCCAAAACATTTTTAGATGTTCCTTACGAATGTGATAGACAAGGAAAAAAACTACTTCTAATCTAGTCCAAGCAGTTCTCTATGGCATCAATGTTGGTGCTGAACGAAAGGAGGAAGATGAAATTAGAAGGAAAAACAAGATTTGTGTTCCTTAGCAAAACTTTTCTTCTTCATTATACAAATAGTTCTTGACTGAACAACTCCAACTGAGCAGGCTAACTCTGCCCACAGTCAGGAGTTCGACCCTGACTGGCTCAAGCTTGATTCAGTCTTCCATCCTTTCTGAGGTCAGTAAAACAAGGACCCCAAATTTGTTGGGGGCCATTGGGTGACTCTGTAAAACGCTTAAGAGAGGGCTGTAAAGCACCCTGAAGTAGTATATAAGTCTAAGTGCTACTGCTAGTGCTAAATCGGTGTTTTTCAAATTTGGCATGCAGAGTGGGGGATTCTGGGAGTTGGAAGTCCATACATTTAAAGTTGCAGAGTTTGAAAAATGGACTCCAAATGGACTCAATTTCATACTTCCCAGTTTTTCTTCCTGCCCTGGTTAAATTACTCAAACAAGATTTTTTTTTCCCCAGGCATCCTATGGTAGACATACTGAAAGTCCTCTGAAGTTCAGTGGTCTCCGCTAATAATGAGAGTAAATCATAGCCATATACCAATTTCCACCAATCTTACACAGAGTTTGAGCCTTCCTACATAAATATTCACCGCCGGAATAAATCAGGCCCATTAGCAGGAGGCCTGTCAAATGAAACAGCAGAAGTCTTGATGGTTATCAAGCCAGTTAACAGAATAAACCTATTAAATAAATAAATTTGTTCTCCCCCCCCTCCCCCCCAATTTATGGCGGTGTTACACTTAAAGCGAAACCTTTTAAATGAACAGATTTACTGTGCCCAGAACTCTCCACGGGGTCTGGATAATTATGCAAAGGCAAGGCGTTACTTCTAAAGGGGATGAATAGGGTTGGTACTTGTCATGATTTACACCCAGACACCAGAAAAAATGGTAATGGCACAAAATAAGCTTTTGCAAACCTCTTTTGGCAGACAGAAAATGCTTGATTTACCCAGGGCATCCATCAGGTTCTATATTTTAGATTAAAGCAGATAGATAGCAAGGAAAGTGCGCGTGTTTATCCTGCACGAACAGTTGAGGGGCAGTTCCTGCTTTTTCCGTGGGGGGGGGGAATTCTATTGTGTCTATGGAAGGGATTTTCTGAACTGCTGGCATTGAAGAAACATGACTTGTGTTCCATTCTGTCCTGTTAAACATCAGGCCAGTTACCAGAAGACGCTGTTAGATGCAAGCAACCATATTCATACATGTTAAGTATGAATGTAACTACTGTTGTGGTTTGCAGGTAGCCCGTGCAGACGGCAGCAAAATCAGACAGTAGGGAAGAATGGGGACCAGTCTGGGAGTCTGGGGAGGACTCGGACGAGGGTCCTGCATCTGATAGAGGGATGGGGCCAGGACCATCTGGGAATGAGGTGGTGACTCCGGAGGTCCTGGAGTCTGGCAGCAGTGAGGCAGAGGAACCAGGGGAGCCTGTTCCCAGTGTGTGTGTATGTGTGTGTGTGTGCACGCGCAGAGCTGCTAGAAGGCAAGAGCAGCTGAGACAAAAGGGGCGATTCGGGAGTAAGGCTTGGAGTGATTGCCCTTCCCATAAGGTATAAAGGATAAGCAAAGGTGAAGAAACCTTTGCAGGAAGCAAAGTCGTTCATTCTGTTCGGATTAATCCTTGAAGCTCTGCGTGGACTTTGTACTTCGGTTGGTTCTTTGTAGTTCATTTGGCAGTTTAGTTGTTGGCAGCAATTCAAAGGAGAGAAAGGTGGGTGCTTATCTCGAGGGACTGTCTGGGTCTCAATACAGTCTGGAAATGAACGTAATTCCCAGCACTGAAGTAAAACAAGAATTGTTTTAATTAAGCGTGTGCTTAATTACCATCTCAGGAAGCCTTGGTCAGAACAACTACTTTATTACGTTCTGCTTGTTGTACAGGAATCTTCCCAGACTGTCTGCTTTCTCCTGGGAATAGATAGATAAGGTTAAGATAAGATAGGGAGTTTAAGTGGGGATTAGTCCAGGGTCTTTTGCAGCTGCACAAGGATGCCAGGCTAATGCCCTGTTTGAGACCTCCTCCCTCCCTGGTTGGGTGTTTCCCAATATAACCCGATTTGATAAATAAATTTGTTCTCACCAATTTATCGCACTTCCATCGGCACCCAACAATGGGTTTTCGGCCTCTCTGTTTTCAGCAGACCAGGTGGGACACCTCAGGCAGTGACAAGAGTTCACTTATGGTGAAGTGACATGCCTCTATCTCACCAGCTGCTGCACCATATGATTTTTCTGGGAAGATTTCTGAGAATTTTGAGTACAGGAGAATCTCTGGTCAGAACCGTAATCCGTTCCGTGACTTTGTTTGCAAACTGATTTGGTTGTGACCACAAGCGAAACTGACTGCGCATATGCATACAAAAAAAAAAAAATGGTGCGGAAGGGGAAATCGCCGTGGCTGTGCTTGATTGCCACCCGAATATTTGTTCACGGCCAGATGCAAAAATTTGGTGAAATGTTTGGTCGTCACCCACTTTGATTGCGGTCAGGAGCGTTTGTGACCAGAGGTTTTATTGTATATCCTTATAGTACCCAAGGGAACTTCCGATCATGTCTTTGTGTAATTGCCCTAACTCATCGAATTTTACTATTGGGGATGCAGGAGAAAAATTCCTTTAGGTTTACAGAGAGAGACAGAGACAGAGACAGAGACAGAGACAGAGAGAGAGAGAGAGAGAGAGAGAGACAGACAGACAGACTGACTGACTGACTGACTTTCCTTCTTTCCTTCCTCCTTCCCTTTCTCTCACTCTCCTTTTTTCTTACTTAAAAAAAGTTATCTGTTCTGGAAATAAAGATTGCATAAAGGTTTCCCCACAATTTTCCAGACACTTTATTTTCAGCAATTATTATTGCGCCATATTCTCCGAGCCTAGAAAGAAAAATCCAATGCAATTTGGAAAACATGAGAATTTCTGGACTGTACTTAACAGATTTATGCAGCTGAACATGCTAATGTCCTTTGACCTGCTTAGAAATAAATACAGCTGACCAAATTGTCATTTTTATGGATATTTACAGCTCAGTGCTTTGTAAACTTAAGAAACTAATTTCCCCCAGAGGAAATCTGTACTCTATAACCTTGATAAACTGTCAAAAACGCAAACCATGACTAGACCTGCCATTTCTCTTGCCAACAAGGTGCAATTTCCAGAAGCTTATGAGGATTCAGTATGACAAATGGATGGGGTTAACATCCTCCCCGATGAGTTGGAAATGGTGCACATACAACACAAGGGTCTTTCTAGCTTCTAAGGCCCCACTCAAAGGGTAGTTGTGGCCAGCAGGGCCAATGCACAGACCCTTCCTCTACATCAGGTACACCCATTCTCAACAGGGACCCCCTACTCAGATACACTTGGGTTGCCTCCCAATCAGACTAACAACTGCATTTGTTAGTCATGGAAGCTCCAGTTCAAATTTGTGGATTACCACTATATACTGGTAAAAAAAAAAAACTCAGGAGACTTACAATTATGGCTTCCAGTCTGGAGGATTCTCTGCCTGGTTGCTGGATGGGCGTGGCCATGGTAGGCGTGGCCTAGTCAGTCTCCTACATGACAGTTTTTGCTCTCCCCGGGCTCCAGAGGCTTTCCTTGAGCCTCTGGGAGGGCAAAAATGGCCTCCCCCGAGCTCCAGAGGCTCCCTGGAAGCCAGAAACGGGCCCTTTTCCGACCTTCTCTAACTTCTCGGAGGCCATTTTTCACCCTCCCTGAGCCTCCTGCACTTACCTGTATTCAAAATGAGCTATGTGGGGACTCCTAGGAGGGGAGGGATAGGTGGGGCCAGCCAGGAGTGGGATTTGGGGGTTCTCTGAACTGCAGAATCTAAGCTAGGGGCTCTCCCGTGTTTCCAGTGCTTTAATTAGGAGAGAAGAGAGCGTAACCGTACCTTTTGGTTGATGACGTTGGATGCTCACGTCACGAGTTAGAAGTCAGGGATTCAGGTTCAATTCCTTGGAATGGCATGGACAAATATTTTCTTTTTTAAAAAAAAACAAGTTTTATTCAGTTTTCCACATCTCTTTTCAGTGAACGGCATGATTACAGGTTTCACATATACATACAAATATGACTATAGTTACATATTCAGTTTTTGTATCCAGTTTCTTATCTTAGCAATGCTTTTATACATTTTCCATTTTATTGTATTATTCCAAATACCTATCTCATTATTTAATTCACTTATATTAACTTCATAATCATTATACTTTAGTACTTTTAAAAATGTTTTCTTTTCGATCTGCCTCTTGTAATAACTATAACTCTGCCAAGGACACTCCTGCAATCTGTCTGATCGCGAATCGTTTGGCATTTGAGCAGCAGATTCCCAACTTAAAGTATAGTGAAACTTTGAATTTACATGGTCCTATGCAGCAAACTTTGGATGTAACCGACAGAATCTGAGTTCAGTCTCAGATTTCACCAAACATTGTTTATTGCTAACTCAATCTGAAAAATATCTGTTCATTTTATGTGCATGAATTACTAGAATTCAGACAGATAGTTTTATATACAAATTAGCTACTGTAAAACTTATCTAAGTATTTTTCTTTCCAACTGGACTATAAGACTGAGGATTTATTGTTACATGGACATTGCAACTTCATCTACTTTCTATGTGATATACTTTCATAGTATTTTCAGGACCATTCTCCCTATATATTTTTTCTTCCAGTGTTCCATCTAGTATAGGGAAATGAACATATATCTGAGTGTAGAGTGTGGCTTTAATTTTGAATTCAGAAGTTTAAAAATGTCCTCTAAGTATAAAAAGACTTGGGAAATTGCAAGATAAAATATCTGGTGCAGTTGCACTTCGAATGGAAACTCACAGCAGAAGCGAAGAAATTTACACTCTTACTTTGCCAATATAATCCATAAAAATCTTCACACGATCGAGATCAATGCCATTTGCCCAATGACCTCCTTTCTTGAAATAGGAACCAACAATCAAGGCATTTGCACTTAAGTAGTCCTTCACATTATCCAAAGTCACACCAGACCCCACCAGTACTGGAATCTTCACCGCAGATCTGACTTCTAGAGAAAGTAAATAAGAAAAGTCATAATAGAACTTATAATAAAACTTGTCAGGGAGAATAGCTGAGGTTGTAATGACTGTACATCAGGGGTGTCCAAACTTGGCAACGTTAAGACTTGTGGACAAATTGATATTAAAACTAAAAGAGAAAGAAGAGTCGAAGTGTTATGAAATTTGGTATAACTGGTTGAACAATAGAAATAAAGATAAAGGAAATAAAATTATAGAAAAAAAGTAAATGAATGTATATAAAGATGTATAAATGTAGATATTTATAAGAGATTGATGTGTAGAATAATTTGTATAATAATGATGACACAGTACTGTTAAAATCAAGATTAATGTGTGTTAAAGGTGAAAAAGAACAATAAAAATTATTATCAAAAAAAAAAAAATACTTGTGGACTTCAACTCCCAGAATTCTACAGCTGACTGGGGAATTCTGGGAATCCAAGTCCACAAGTCTTAAAGTTGCTCAAAGTTGGATTCCTCTGCTCTACCTGTTCCAATAGCTTCCTTTTTATACCACGGTTTCCCTACACCAAGAAATGACTCTAGTATTTCCCTGATCCTAAGCCGATCCTCCTGTACAGATTGTCCTTGATTTACAACCATTCATTTAGTGACCATACAAAGTTACAACAGCACTGGAAAAAGTGACATGTCTAATCCTGTTTAATCCATTGCCAGCATCCCCAGGGTCACGTGATAAAAAACAAATAAACGGATGCTTGGAAACTGGCATGTGTTCATAACTGTTGCAACAACCAGCATGTATTTGAGATCTTCCAAGCCAACTTCCGACAAGCAAAAAATCGTGGGGAAAGCTGGATTCGCTTAACGACGGCCTGGTTTGCTCACTGACAGTATTTCACTTAACAACCATGGCAAGAAGATCATAAAGTTGGACATAACTCACTTAACAACCCAGCTTGCTTAGCAACGGAATTTCCCAAGTGTGGTGGTTAAGTCAAGGATTTACCTGCAGATCCTTTGCATATTTTTTTTGATAACAATGAATAGTCAGGAGCAACCAATCATAGCCATTGTTTTTTCTTTTAATGACCCTGTAATCCCTTGTATCGGGGTGGAGTTGGGGCAACTAAATGGAGCTGAATGTTTACCAGCCGGATTCCCTTCCTGTCACCAATACAGAGTTCGCAGCAGATAGTTTCTCATTGCGCCCATATATATATACCGACACACAGAGAGACACAGACACGCACAGAGACAGACAGACAGACACACCGAGCCAATACTGTCTCTTAAATTGCAAATGAAAAGACTGCACTTCTAAGTTATTTCATTAACGTTTTACTCTCTCCAGCAAAACCACCAAGAGCAGCCCCGGTGCTTTGACTCTCCTGCCCTCTGAGGAGTGCCAAAAACAGCATTAGCCATGCTGGAAACGAGATAATATAATCTCACCCCTTTTCAGCATAGCTCTCAAAGAGATGAGCGTGAAGATCAAAAAAAGCCCATCGGCGTTAAGCTGCTCAGTGGGCTTATTCAGTTCAATGATGAAAGGAACCCAAACGGCCTGCGCTTTAAGCAGCTGCAGGAATTCCAAAGGCAGACTCGGGATCAATTTGCTCGCGTAGAACGATTACATGGCCATTTCTTTTCTGTTTTCTTTTTCTGAAGAAAACCTGGCCCACTAAGCCCTCTCTGATCTATTTTCATCGTACAGAATGGCAGCGTTTAGGGTTCCATTTATCTTGGTTAGTTGTAAGATCATTCTTGTCGCTGAAGAAAACACTGAACGTCCTCAGGCAGATTTAATTGCGTGTGTGTTGATGGTGATGTGTGTGTGCATACATATTTATCTCTCCCTTTCTCCTTTTATCTATCTATCTATCTATCTATCTATCTATCTATCTATCTATCTATCTATCTATCTACAGTATCTATTTATCCATCCATCCATCCATCTATGGTATCTATCTACTGATGGTATCTATCTACGGTATCCATCCATCCATCCATCCATCCATCCATCCATCCATTCCATCCATCCATCTACGGTATCTATCTATCTATCTATCTATCTATCTATCTATCTATCTATCTATCTATCTATCTATCTATCTATCATCGTCTGTCTGTCTGTCTGTCTGTCTATCTATATCTATCTATCTATCCATCCATCCATCCATCCATATCTACCTACCTATCTACAGTATCTATCTACAGTATCTATCCATCCACCCATCCACCCATCTACAGTATCTATCTATCATCTAATATATCTATATATCCATTTTCTCTCTCCATCCATATATCTACTTACCTATCTCTATCTCTTTGTCTCTATCTCTCTGTCTCTAATCTATACATCTATCCATTCTCTCCATCTCTATCTATCTATCTATCTATCTATCTATCTATCTATCTATCTAATCTATCATCTATCAATCTACCTACCTACCTACCTACCTACCTACCTCCATCTCTTTGTATCCCCATATTTATCTTTTCCATGTATCTCTCCTGGCTACCTCCCTATATCCATCCATGTCTTTCCATCCATCCATCCCTTCCTCCATTTATCCATCTCCCTCTGTCTCCATTTCTATTTCTAACCCTGTCCTCAAACAAGCATTTTTCCAGTATTTCTGTTCTCCCTTCCTCAACTATTTCAAAAGAAAAATAAAAGAAACACAATGAACCTCTAATCGGGTTGACCCATTGGTGTTTAGTGCAACATTTCTGAAGATGTTGTTTTTCCCAACGAAGCATCTATTTCTGAGCTATATATACTATTTTCCACCTTCTACACTTTATACCTTCTACGCTTCCACCTTACACTTTAATGTTTTTATTAGGTAAACCTTTCAAAAAAGGTTTTGAAAAGATTATGGGGAGCGGTGTTATTAATGCCTTACAGCTATTATCAGTAATTAAGCCTTTCTATTTCTCCCCTTTTTTATTTAATTAAGAAAAATGAGAAAAATATACACTCTATTATACAGTTATATACTTCCAATTAAGTTCAAGCATGTCGTATGGAACCTAACACAGCTGCCCTAGCCAGAAAAGGTGCTAATAATATTTGTTTTTAAATGAGCTACTTAAAGGCAACCTATAAAGAACACACTCAAGAAGTATTTTTCATAGCCACAGAATTCAGAACCAAAAAAATAACAATTTTAAGTTGCAGCTACCAAAATTTCATTTAAATAGGAAGAAAAGCCTCATGGTGGTGAGATACAGTAAGTCCAATTGTGGAATATTATTATTCCTACGGAAGTTGTGGATTCTCTGATTCTGAGGGTTTTATTTATTTTTATTTATTGATCAAACTTTTAAAACCACCCATCTATCCCACAGAGAGACCCTTAACGCTCCCTTGATGTCTATCTCTCACAGATGGTTTAATTAGTTTTCCTGCATATTGTAGAGGAGTGGATTAGATTATCCTTATGACCTTTTCTACAATTCTGAGATTAAAATGGAAATCCCACAGTGGAAGACTCAAGCAGCTCACTATACTTTATATTTTAATATTTGGAAATATTTTTTTTTTCCAGTAAGGATAGCTAAGTAGGTAGATGACAGACCAGAGATCTTCAAACTTGTCAACTTTATGACTTGTGGACTTCAACTCTCAGAGAGGTGAAGTCCACAAGCCTTAATGTTGCGAAGTTTGAGGACCCCTGTGACAGACAGACAGACAGACAACACAAACATAACAAAATCCAAAACGTAAATAAATGTCCTTTAATGCCTCCAACTTGGCCCCACTGTTCAATAATTCTCAGTTAGAGATAAAACATACTCAAAAATAGTCTTCAAAAGAAAGCAATACAGTCCAAACTTAATGAGCAAATAAAGGTGAAATAAAAAAACAAACAGTACAATGACAAAATTTCCACAATGGACCAGGATAAGTAATTACCAAATTCAAAGAGATAACAAGGCACAGTCTGTTGGAAGGACGCCAGCCAAGATAACTTCAGCCCCAAATAACACACACTTTGCTTCTGGCAACACTGTGTTGTAACTGTGTGTCTTATATACTACTCTCCCCAGCTGCAACCAATGAAGGGAATCATGGCCTCCTCCTCTCCCGTAAGCCAAGTTGTTTCCTTCTCCGTTCCTCCCTGCATGTCCTAGGATGAAGAGGGGATGGGCCTGGTTCGTCCTCTGACTACCCAGCCAGCCTCTGCCCTTCCCCAGCCTCCTCCACAACCTCCAGAGCCATACCTCCACTCCCTGTCGGTTGTTCCTCTCTCCCTCAGAGTCCGTCTCTACCAAGGGCATGACAGATAGATAGACTCTCCCTCCCTCTCTATCTATCCCAAGGATGCTTAGATCTGGCCTATGGGACTGCCCTGGAAACAATGAAGGACCAGCCTGCGGTGCCTCTACTAGTGAAAACAGAGCTTGGGCAGGCCGCAAGTGCCCTCCAGGCTCCGTTTTCGCTGGCAGAGGGCTGCAGGAGGCCTTTGCGACTGAAAACGGAGCCTCGATGAGTGATGTGGAGCTGGCCACACACACACACCCAGCCCCCCTGTGGTCCAACACAACCCTGATTCGGCTCTCAATGAAATCACGTTTGACACCCTTGATAAGACAGATTTCAACAGATCTGAAGAAGGAGCAACTGGATTTTAAAATGTAAGGTTTAACAAAGATGACAGGAGCTAATAACTACCAGAGCAGTGTCTTTTGAAGCAGGTGATATAGAAATGTCCTCACACATAAATAACATAAATAACCAACCAACCAATGGAATCCCTCCGTGTGGCCTTTCTGGTTCTTACCTTCTAGTTCTTTGGGATCTGCCTCTGACCCAGTTGCAGTTCCAGTCAACACAACCCCATCAGCAAGAAAGAATTCAGCAGCCTTCGCGGTGTCTGCCACTGTGACGTCAGCTGTCAGTGTATGAGCACTGGGAAGAACATGGATACAACTTTTGTAAAGTTATCTAAGGCTACTTTACTCATTAAATCTCTTCTTATACCAATTCCTTTATCAAATCAAGGACAAGTGCAACGGCATTTGCTGGTTAGTTGTGGCCAAAACATAGAGAGCCAGAAGGTGCTGGCATAGAAACCAGGAGACGGTGAGTTCTAGGCCTCCCTCAGGTATGAAAGCTGGCAAGGTGTCTTTGAGCCAGTCCCTCTATCTTGGTCCAACCAATCTCACAGAGTTGATTTCGTGAACATAGGAGGTAGGAATACTAGATATTAGATATATGAGGATATGATCTCCACTTTGAGTCAACTGTCTGTCTATATATGTCTAGATCTATGTCTATATTTATTTATCATCCATCCATCCATCCATCCATCCCTTCGTTTTATGACCTTGTAATCCCTTAATTCAGTGTAGAGTTGGGACGAATGGATGGAGCTGAGTGTTTACTGGCCGAATGCCCTTCCTGATGCCATGCAGAGTTCACAGCATTTTTTCTTTGCGCCCTAGGAAAGAGAAAATCTGCTGCTACCTAACATTGAACTCTCAACCTTCCTAATGGAAGGCAAATGTCTTCACCGCTAGGCCCCTATGATGTTCGGACGGTCAGTCCATCTGTCCATCCATCCATCCATCCATCCATCCATCCATCCATCTTTTCATCTATCTATCTATCTATCTATCTATCTATCTATCTATCTATCTATCTATCTATCTATCATCTCTTCAACAGTGTCCAATTTTGGGGGACTGCCTGGATACGTCCCTGCAGTTTACTAGGTTTTTCAGAAGTGGCTAGGTGGGACTAACCACCTAACCACCTAAATAAAATTATGACCTGTGCAGAATCAGACAGGCTAACTAAACCTAGAATTGAAAAACAAGGGGAAATCCGAGTACTATGAAATGTGGAATAAATTCTATCAGTGGCTACATGCAAGAAGGCAAAATCAGAACATAAGGAGCTATGATGAACAGAATAATTAGCAAATAACGTATCAAACAAAATGATTGTAAATGGTGAAATAACATTTATATATGTATAACAATTGTAACACCAGAACGGCTGCACCATGTTGTATTCATACGAGATATGAATTCATTCATATATATATGAATTAATGAATGAATCAATGAATCAATGAAATTTTTTTTCTATTTTAAGGAATAAAATAGAAAAAAACATTTTATGCAATGTACTGAAAATAAATAAATAAATAAAACCTAAGGAAAAGTCTTGACGAAAGAAAGAAAGAAAAAAAGAAAGAAAGAAAGAAAGAAAGAAAGAAAGAAAGAAAGAAAGAAAGAAAGAAAGAAAGAAAACGAGGACATTGTTGTCCCTGCACTCACACATAAGAATCCAAGGGCATTCCTCACTGTTTCAAACTCTCCTAGAATTTATTTAACAATGTCCTTTACCACGCTATCTTGCCTAAAGATTTACCTGGTAAATAGGAGCTTTGTCATTTGTGAGTGATGTGCATGAAAACAAGAAGGTCACCACAATGCAAAAAAAAAAAAGAGAGAGAGAGAGAGAGAGAGAGAGAGAGAGAGAGAGAGAGAGATCCTACAATGAGTGCAGAGAACAGCAACAATGTTGATAAGGGGCCTGGAGGCTAAACCATACTACGAACGTTTGAGGGAACTAGGTCTGTCTAGACTAGTGAAGAGAAGGACTAGGGATGACTTGATAGCTGTCTTTCAATACTTGAGGGGCTGACCCAGAGAAGTGGGGGACTGATCTATTCTCCAAAGCTCCTGAAACCAAGGCAAGAAGTAACAGGTGGAAGATCATTAAAGAGAGAGCCAACCAAGAACTAAGGAGAAATTTCCTGCCAGTGAGAAGAATTAGTCAATGGAACAGCTTACATCCAGAAGTTGCTCCACCATTGGAGTTTTCAAGAGATGGGACAGTCATTTGTTTAGAACAGCATAAGGCCTCCTGCTTGAAGAAGGGGTTGGACTAGAAGACCTTCAAGATCCCTTCCAACCCTATGCTCTATGTCAGAAGAAGAGGAGGAAGAAGAAGGAGAAGGAGAAGAAGGAGAAGGAGAAAGAGGAGAAGGAGGAGAAAGAGGAAAAGGAGAAGAAGAAGGAGGAGGAAAAGAAGGAGAAGAAGGAGAAGAAGTTGGAGGAGAAAGAGGAGAAGGAGAAGGAGGAGGAGGAGGAGGAGGAGGAGGAGGAGGAGGAGAAGAAGAAGAAGAAGAAGAAGAAGAAGAAGAAGAAGAAGAAGAAG
>NW_020769373.1:148977-178299 GCF_900518735.1 Pseudonaja textilis | reverse complement strand
AGAAGAAGAAGAAGAAGAAGAAGAAGAAGAAGAAGAAGAAGAAGAAGAAGAGTAGTAGTAGTAGTAGTAGTAGTAGTAGTAGTAGTAGTAGTAGTAGTAGTAGTTAATTTAAGTGGTTCCTGTGGCCATATAAATATTGATTTATTTATGGAATTAGTGAATACTTTGCTCACCATGATGGTGCTTTACTGTCCATAGCAAACAGTATACGATAAAATAATAAAAACGAACATTTAAAAGACTTTAGAAATTAAAACCACACCTGTCGGAATGCAGTATCAGGCATCTTATTTTCAGAAGGATTGCACTTACCTGTGCTTCTTTTTAATATCAGCAAAAACCTGGACGTGTTCAGCTCCGATTTGCTTGCGGTATCGTAGCAAATTTCCAGCGCAAGCGTTCAGAATCCCTTCGTCAGCCACATGAGCGAAAACGAAGCCTTCAACTCGAACAAAATCCGCACCTAGAAATAGCAATAAACAAATAAATAATCAGGGCTGTTGATAAAGCTAATTAATTCAGCTTGGTCCTCAATTATGTCTAATTACCTTTCCCAGATGATGCCCAAAACAAAACAGGTTACATTAGAAAGACCAATGGGGTGTTTAGCAAGCCAAACACAGATAAAGATGTTGCAGGAAGAAAATGTCAGTTCAATCTTTCTCTTCTTCCTTCTTTCTCCTTCTTCCCTCTTGTTCTTCTTGTCTTCCCTCCCCCCTTCCTTCCTTCCTTCCTTCCTTCCTCTCCCTCCTCCTCTTCCTCCTCCTCCTTCTTCTTCTCCTCCTCCTCCTCCTTTCTTCTTCCCCCTCCTTCCTTCTTATCTTCCTCCTGTTTTTCTTCCTCTCCTTCTCCTCTTCCCATCTCTTAACATAAGGTATTTTAAGAATGCACGTAGTAACCCCACAATTATGCATATAATTTTAAAAGAACACCAAAAGGAACACCTTTGCAAAACAAACAGGACCAGGCTGTATTTCTAGGATAGAAATTCAAGAGTTGACCATGAAACAAAAGAGAGATTTTGTAGCACAAGGAGATTCTTTCAGTAGTGAGGGCTAGTCGGGATTGTATCTGGCATCACCCAATTTAACAAGCAAACCTCTCGTCTTTCAGCAGCTTGTATGAACAACAACTTGCGGTTTTATTTTGCTAAAAAGTTGCTCTTTTAGCATTACATTGCAAGGTTTCAAAGAAAGGAAGATTTTGGTGTCCTGGAGGCCCAGCAGTCTCATTTGATTGCTGGAAACTCTAGGATCATCGATGAATTTATTTATTTGTGGTGCTTTTGAATTGATTTGGACCTAGACTTCAAGTCTCTGCTGTTTTCTTGGCAAGGTTTTCAGAAGTGATTTTGTCTTTTTCCTGGGGCTGAGTGTGTATGACTGGCCCAAGATCACCCAGCTGACTTTATCTCTAAGGTGGGTCTACAGCTCACAGACTCCCAGTTTGAAGCCTGGTGCCTTCATTATTACATGTAGTCCTTAACATATGACTGTTTATTTTACAATGGTTCGAGGTTACGACGGCCTCGGTAACAGTGGCTTCTGGCCTGAAGTTACAGCCACTGTGCCACCCGATAGTCATGGGATCATGATTTGGATGGCACTGCCTTGTGGTCATGTGATTCCCAACCTGCAACCTTCAAAGTTGACTTCCAACAAGCAAAACTTATTTAAGCCAGATTCGTTTAACAAGCCTGTGAATCACTGAATGACATGAATTCCCTTCATCACCATGGCCAGTCCCTTAATAACCAGAGGTGGTATTCAGCCAGTTCTGACCAGTTCTGGAGAACCAGTAGCGGAAATTTTGAGTAGTTTGGAGAACCAGCAAATCCCACCTCTGACTGGCCCCGCCAACCCCATCTCTTCTCTGCCTCCCGAGTCCCAGCTGATTGGCTGAGTCTTCTTTTGTTGCCCTGCACAGGAGAACGGAGCTGGAAAGCAGGTTCATGGATAGGGATGGAATGGGATTTTGCAGTAACCTTCCCCCAGGAGTGTTGTGAGAAAGGAGATTTTATAGTATCCTTTCCCTTCCGCGCCCACCAAGCCACACCCACCAAGCCACGCCCACAGAACTGGTAGTAAAATATTTTTTGAATCCCACCACTGTTAATGACCATGATAGAAATGGTCCTAACATCGGATCTGGTCATGTGATGATTCCCTTAACAATCACATTGTTTAGTGACCAAATTTCTGCTCCCAATTGTGGTCGTAAGTGAAGAGCTACCTCTGTACCGAATTGGCTCTCCAAGGGAAACAGCATTCTTAACCTAGACGAAATGAAACCTGTGACTTTAGCTGTTGATCACAATGCCGGCAACTGAGCAGCTGCGGAGCATTAGAAGATCAGGCTGCAAGGATTAGCTTTTGACTTGAATGTAACATGGTCTAATTTTTCAATTACAACATCAGAGAGGAAGGAAACAAGGGAGGAGAAGGAGGAAGATGAACGAATAGTGTTTCTAAGAAATGGGATCTGACTGCTTTTGAGCGTTATCAAGAAGAGAATCAAAATAATAGCTGCCGAGGAGAAGACATTTATAGTTGCATCTTTACCGATGCCAGAAATATTCCACAAGTCAATAACGCACACCACCATTCTACGCAGCCTCAAACAGATGTGGTTAATTAAATCAGGAACTCGGTGCAGGAAATTATGCACTGCTGAAAAACACATGGTACACCTGTTAATAATGAAACAGTTGGGAAGGAGCTTGGAAAATGGTTCCAGACCCAGGAGAAACGCTCAAGTGTGTTCAGAAACAAAGGGGTGGTGTGGGAATCAAGAGGAAACACACTTCCGGATAAGCCAGTGAGATACATAACACTTGGTATTAAGGACAAATTATTATTATTTTTTTAAAACAATTTTATTGGTTTTTGAAGACAAACAGAAATAAACAAAACATAAAAACATCCAGCTTTCTTTCATAAATATACAAGCAGTGTGTCGGTTGGTTTACCAATTTTTTGCGCATCCATTTCGTAGTCTCAATTACAGTTACCTTACATAATAACTCATATTATCAATCAAAGATTAAATACCCTAGTATCACTATTAAAACAATGATTTGACTATAATTTTATTCATTCATACTTTGCGAGATAACTATAATTTAGTTTATTTTATAACAATTCATATAATCCTACCAAATCTATCCTAAAAACATTTTATAGATATATCAAAAAAAATTATATATTCATTATTTTCTGGAATTCTAGATATTCTATGATTGTGTTTTATTATCTAACCTATGTTAATATAGTTATGATGGGAGATTTCAATGGAATTGTAGGTATTAAGGACAAATTATTGTGCTATTTAGGCATCCCGCAAATCAAAAAAGAAATAGGTTGCAGGAATCTGTGGCCCCTCAAAACTGCTTGTGAGTGCAGTGATTTTATAACAGCTGTGCATTCTTAGTTTTATTTTATTCCTATTCTTGCTCTTCCTAGCAGTAGGATTGATCACTTTGTTCAGAATCAGAATAGAGCTGGAAGGGACCTTAGAGGTCTTCTAGTCCAGCCTACTGCTCAAGCAGGAGACCAGGGGTAGGGAAACTTGGCTCTTCTATCACTTATGGACTTCAACTCCCAGAATTCCTGAGTGAGCCATAAAAGGTTCCCCATTTCTGGCCTACTCGTTTTTCAGTTGTGGGGGGAATCATTTTTTGACTTGAATGGGACTGTTCAATATACAAATGTAGGGCATATAAAGAATACAAATTCCTTGTGTGTCCAATCACACTTGGCCAATGAGGAATATTCTGTAAAGAATAAGGAATATTCTATTTTAGCAGTAGGATTTCAATTTCTTCCAGTGCTTCTATGCAGCGACATACTTATTCATGATTTCTATAAATATTTGGAAATACCTGGATGCTGGAAACAGAAGTTGCTCGTTTTTGCATTCTGGTGCATTTATTTTTAATTACACATGCATAAAATCAAGAATCCAATGGCACCGAAAGTTTTAGAAATCTTTGTATACTTCACAGCTGCAGGTCTTTGTTGATGTACGACCGCAATTGAACCCAAAATTTCTGTTGATAAATGTTGTGGTTTGCCGGCAGCAGGTGCAGACAGCTGAGGTCTCAGAGAGCGAGGACTCAGATGAGGGGCCTGCGTGTGATGCAGGGATGGAGCCAGGACCATCAGGGAGTGGAGCGCTGCCTTTAGAGATTGTGGAGGCTGGCAGCAGTGATGAAGAGGACCCCGAGGAGCCTGTGCCCAGTGTGTGCAGGGCTGCTCGAAGGAAAGAGCAGCTGCAACAGCACGGGTGACTCAGGAATAAGGCTGCAAGGTAATGGCCCCTCCCTTAAGAGATAAAAGCCAGCCGAGAAACCGGAGTTCTTTGCAGGAAGCAAAGAAGTTTTGCACTCAAGCTTTGTGAATGTTTGAAATACCTTGGTTGGTGTTTGGAGACTGTTTGTGTTTGAAATATTTCTTAGTAACTTCATCTAGTGTTCATGGCAGCCTTGCACTATCTTGGCAAAGCTTGTTCTTATCAGAGACAATTAGTTTGAAACTGCCTTTTAACTGGAAAGGAACAGAATTTGTAAAGGATCATTAAAAGGTTTTGCTGTTACCTCCATTTCGTGTTTGCTTCCTTGGAACAAGGTTTGGGTCAGAACAAGTGTTCATAAAACAGCTCCAAACAGATAGAAGGAGATACTGTTCTCAGGCAATAGGACTTATACATCAAGCGGTTCGGTTAGTCCTCGGTTTACAACAGTTCATTTAGTGGCCGTTCTAAGTTGTTCAGTGAATTTTACCCCATTTTACGACCTTCCTTACCATAGTTGTTAAGTGAATCACTGCAGTTCTTACATTAGTAACAAGGTTGTTGAGTGAATCTGGATTCCCCACTGACTTTGCTTGTCAGAAGGTTGCAAAAATGGACCATATGATCCTGGGACACTGCAAGCGTCATAAATATGAGTCAGCTGCCAAGCCTCTGAATTTGGATCACGTGACCACAGGGATGTTGCAATGGTCATAAGTGTGAAAAATGGTCAGAACTCACTTTTTTTCAGTGCCGTTGTAACTTTGAATGGTCACTTAAGTGAACTGTTATAAGTTGAAGACTACCAGTACTAGAAATTGCGCACGAATACAGAGAAAAACATTCAGAAGTAAACCTTAATTCAGAATAAATGAATATGAAGAGCCGTCCCTAAGTTTAGAAAAGAAAACAGCGCTTGCATTTTAAGTCTTTTAAAGAAATTATAGGAAGAATATTAGAGTAAACAAAACAGCGGAGTTATAAAGTGCATTTTAATATGAAGACATATCTGCTGTTTAATCAGTCCTGCTTATTGACGGAAGGGACTAATTGCTTAAGTAAAGCCACGCAATCATCTGCAACGCTAAAGGGAAAGAAGTGGCATTATAGTTTCTGAAAACAAAACATAATAGAAAAAGTGGTGCCAAAGCTAGAGAACAGATGTTAGGTATAACAGACAATTCATCCGTCACAGTCAACATCAAGATACATTTAAAAAATCTATAAAAGTAATATATGTCCTCAATATTAATCATCTTTTATACATATGCCGTATACCATACAAATGAAATGCTTAACTTTTAATTCACTGTGCCAGCCAAGCACAGCCAAGGGTCGGTGGGTAGAATTTTTTTATTATTATTACTAATGCTCCAGTCGTAAAGAAAGCTGGCTTCATTAAAATACGTAGTCATGCTTTCTGTCTGAAATGCACCAAAAGCAAATTAAAGTCTAATTATTCGTTCGACAAAGGATGTCTTAATGGCACGGTGCCTTCAAGTGCATGTTTTTTGAAGCGCTAAACACAACATATTTCCATCAGCCCTACAATAACCCTGTGAAAAAGGTGGGTGATTTATTGTTCCTTTTTTGCACAAAGGCTAAAAAGTCCATCCATACCAAAGTCCACCTCACTGCACAGGTTATATGTCAGGTTATAATGAAATGCGGTCATATAATTTTGGTGTATGTGTGTGTGCAGGAGTCACAACTCCAGAACCGGTTCATCAGTAGCTTTCAGGGGAATCTTTGTAACTTGGAATATTACTAGTTCTTAAAACTTATCTACTGCTTCACAGTGCTTTACAGCCCTCTCTAAGTGTTTTACGGAGTCAGCCTCCTGTCCCCCAACAATCAGGGTCCTCATTTTACCCACCTCTGAAAGATGAAAGGCTGAGTCAACCTTGAGCTGGTCAGGATTGAACTCCAGAAAGTGGGCAGAATCAGCCTGCAATATTGCATTCTAAGGATTGTGCCACCAAGGAAGGAAGGAAGGAAGGAAGGAAGGAAGGAAGGAAGGAAGGAAGGAAGGAAGGAAGGAAGGAAGGAAGGAAGGAAGGAAGAAATAGCGCTTAGACTTATATATTGCTTCATAGTGCTTTACAGCCCTCTCTAAGCGGTTTACAGAGTCAGCCTCTTTCCCCCAACGATCTGGGTCCTCATTTTACCCACTTTGGAAGGATGGAAGGATGAGTCAACCTGGAGCAGTCAGGATCAAACTCCTGGAAGTGGGCAGAGTCAGCCAGCAATACTGCATTCTAACCACTGTATAACATGGAAGGAGGGAGGGAAGGAAGGAATAGCCCTTAGACTTGTATACCACTTCACAGTGGCTTTTACAGCCCTCTCTAAGCAGTTTACAGAGTCAGCCTCTTGCCTCCAACAATCTGGGTCCTCAGTTTACTGACCTCGGAAGGACAGAAGGCTGAGTCACTAAGCAACTGATTGCAGGTCAAAGTGGGTAAATTGAGGACCCAGATTGTTGGGGGCAAGAGGCTGACTCTGTAAAGCGCTTAGCGGGGGCTGTAAAGCACTATGAAGTGGTAGGAAGTTAAGTGAAGCGGTCACTTTAAGAACCCTTTGACTAATTTAACAACGGCAGTGATTCAGCTTAACAACTGGGGCAAGAGAAGTTGTAAGACGGGACAAATTCACTTAACCAATTTCTTTCACTTCACGAGATAAATTTTGGGCTCAACTGTAAGTTCTAAGTGGAAGACTACCATCATTCCTTCGGTTCCCCTAATTATTTTCCATCCTCAAAAGAAGAAAAGAGCTCCATTACACCACTATAGCGCTCATGTTAATATTATCCGTGGTCAGCTCTGAAACACATCAAGAAGAGAATAACTTTGATAAGACTTATTGAAGCTGAGTTTTACACCTGCTGCTAATAAAACTGCACACCAACGAAAGTTGTGCAAAGTGTGTGCAGGAGGGAAGGAGTAGGGATCAGAAAGCTTAGGGCATAATCTAGGCCTTTGAGCCTTGTGCTCCTAGAGCCGATTTTTCTCTGGTTTCCATTATTTTTTGTAATGTTAGGAATTATGTCAACATCAGGAGAATACAGAGGCCTGGGAAAATGAGCATTAAATAATCACAAAGAGAAAGTCGCAGCTCTCAAGTTGGTGCTATAATGTAATTTATTTCATGAGAAGACAGCAAAATGTGTTGCAACTTGTGTCTTTCTCGGGACAAAGTTGATGTATTATTTTAAGTGAATTGCTTTTGTTGTGCTGAAAAATAAAAAGGGCTCTCGAAGAGAAAGGGAGGGTAGAAACCCAACAAACGGCAATAATAAATAAAACTTTGTAGCTATTCCATCTGTCACTCCTTAATGGAATTTTTTTTTTTTTTTTGCTGGAAATAATAATAATAATAAAAAAAAGAGACCACAGTGGTAGAAAAACAAAGGTTAGGAAATGAAAAATGACCCTGTTTACGTCCCTCTTGTGTACCATACTTGAAGCAAGCAACTACTTCATAAAAGCCGTAACAAGAAGCATTTGAGTCATATGAAATCCATGCTCCTCTAAGGAAACCCACAGTAAAAGAAAAAATCCAGACGGTATTTATGAAATCACAAGTTCCCATCAACAGTTGAGATCTGTCAACTCTTTCTTCTTCCAGGTGGGAAAGATAAAACTTACATCAGAGGTAGTCAGAATTAGAATAGAGATGGAAGGGACCTTAGAGGTCTTCCAGTCCAGCCCCCCTGCTCAAGCAGGAGATTCTATACCCGTGATGGCGAACCTATACCACGTGTGCCGGAAGTGGCACGCAGAGCCATCTCTCGGGGTACGCCAGCCATCATTCATTGCTCTTCTGGATTCAGCTGGTCTTGCGTGTGTGGGAGCGCTGGAAACCGGAAGAACAGCTCCACAGAGTGCATTCATATACCAGCCAGCTGGTCTTTCACATGTGCATGCGCGGTAGAAACTGGAAGACCAGGTGGCTGGCATGCATGTGCATGCCAGGAAGCTAAGCTTCTGGTTTCCGGTGCACGTGCTTCTGTTTCGGCACTCTGTGCTGAAAAGATTAACCCCACGGTCATGTACCATTTCAGACCAGTGGCCATCCAATCTCTTCTTCAAAACCTCCAGTAATGAAGCACCCATCACTTCTGAAGGCAACTTCTGTTCCAATGATTAATTGTTCTGACTGTCAGGACTTCTCAATACCAGGTTGCTTCTCTCCTCTGAATTATGGCCACTCGTGATGGTGGTAACTTGAGGAGGAGGAGGAGAGGAGGAGGAGCAGGAGAGGAGGAGGTGGTGGAGAAGGAGGAGGAGGAGGAGAGGAGGAGGAGGAGGAGAGGAGGAGGAGGAGAAGAGGAGGAGGAGGAGGAGGAGGAGGAAATTCTTCACTTACCTGAAGCAAGGGCAACAGCTAAAGCTTGCTGATTTGCAGCACAAAGTATTTGAACCCCAATGGGGAGTGTGGGACACGCCTGTTTTACCGAGGCACAAATCACTGCCATAGCTGCCGTAACCTCTGCACCAACGTCGAATGTGTAAGGCCGGTCGTGCATATTTTCGACAATCAAGCCGTCCTGTGGGGAATAAATGCAGAAGACGCTATTCAAGTCAGAAGAGCTTCGGAAAACGGCTCGAGGTAGAAGAATCAAGAACTACGAAGCAGAAAGGACCGGGCAGGTACTTCCTGATTTACGACCGTAATGGAGCCTGCTTGTTAAGTGAATGCATGGTCATTCGGCAAATGCCATGGTCTTTAAGCAAAGCCGTTGTTCACTATGGGGCATTTTTGCTGAAAAGTGGGAATTCAACACTGGTTTTGGGCAAAAAGTGTAGTTGTGGGACCACAGATGCTGCAAACAGGTGTAAATGTAAGCTGGCTGCCCAGGGTCCTAAAATGCAATTATGTGATTGTGGGAAGGGTAATGGGGGCTGCTGTTGAAACTCTGGAACTAGGTTGCAAGTTCTGTTTGGAGGGGTCTGTCATAACTTTGTATGGTTGCTAAGAAACTGGCTGTAAAGTCTGTAGTCCTCCAGGTCATGGTTGTCCCAAAGGTGCTTATTCAGGAGGCCGCTGGACTTTCTTGTTTTTCTTCTTTGAAGACATTTTGCTTCTTATCCAAGAAGCTTCTTCAGCTCTGACAGGATAAGTCAGAGCTGAAGAAGCTTCTTGGATGAGAAGCGAAACATCTTCAAAAGAAAAAAACAAGAAAGTCCAGTTGCCTCCTGAATAAGCACATTTGGGAAAACCGGCTGTAAGTTGAGGCCTATCTATATCTGTCTGCTCAGAAGCCTAAAGCAACTCTCTGGAAATTCCGCTTTGGCTACCAAAAAGTCACACAAAGACATCCACTTGGATGTGTGTGGTTAAGTTCCTGGACGGATGCTTCTCGCTGGCGTGAATACAAAAGACTGCTATGTAGGAGAACTTGCAGAAGTTAATAGCAAAAGCTTACAAGATGATGGAGAAATATATTTTCCCAATGTGTTTCAAAGCAGCTTACTAAAATGAAAACAGGCACTTGGCCCCCTGTTCAGCCTTCCTTCCACCATCTTATGTATCCTATATATCTCATATATTTTGCTGGCTGCGTTTGAAAGACCACATCCTGACTTAATCAGGTCTTAATAAAGACTTAATGCGAACAAGTTTCTTTTTCTGACTTGTGCACGTTGCTTTTTCTCATTCCTCCTTTCGAGCATGTAATAATTAACCTCTCAAGTTCTCAATTAGCCATACTTCTTCGTGATGTATGAACTGGGAAATGACAGTTGCTGGTTTCAGAAAAAGGTAAAAAAAGACTTGGAATCTTCACCTAGCTTCCAAATCGTGGTTTAAGTTCCGGATGCATTTCCCAGTTCAGATATTCCCCAGTTCAGGCATAACAAGAATATGATTAATAGAAAACTCTCTGAAATATTTTAGTCTAATCATGTCTCTCTGGGAGGGGAGGGAATAGCTACAGCGTGTCAAGAATCATGGTGTGTGGAACATTTTCTGTTCTCCTATTTTGCTTTAAATCAAGCATAACAAGAAAGGAAGACTGCTCTTAAATATGGGTGCTCCATCCCCGGGAGATTTTGAAGAAGAGATTGGACAGCCATTTATGCAGAATGGTATAGGGTCTTTGCTTGAGCAGGGGCTGGACTAGAAGACCTCCAAGGTTCCTTCCAACTCTATTATTCTATATCTTGTAACATTTTCATAGATGAACTCAATAATAGATGACCCAGGGTGAGATACAAAAGCAACGAAGTCACAAAAACAGGTGAAGTCCCTTTAATTCCTTCAACTTGGCTTCAAAGGTCCAAATATCATTGACGGGAATAAAAAAAAACTCCCCCACAAACAGTTGTGAAAAGGAAGAACTTCTGTTCAAACTCAAAATACATATAAATTATAAATAGAAAAAACAACACAAACCACACTGATGCAGTTAATGAGACGAGGCAGGGTAAGGGCTTGAAGACGTCCACAGATATCGAAATACACACACTGGGAAGGACGCCAGAACTCAGATAAGAACCGACAGACTAGAATTATTTCACGCTTTGTTTCCAGCACGGGGCCATGCACAATTTGTCCTTTTAAACAGTCCTCACAGCTGCAGCCCATGAAGGGGATCAAGGCCCTTTCCTCCCCTGTAGACCATGTCATTCACGTTTCTTCCTTATTCGCTCCTCCCTGCGTGCCCTAGGATGAAGAGAGGATGGGCCTGGATCTTCCTCTGAATGCCCTGCCGGCCTGTGCCTTTCCCCAGTTTCCTCCACAACCTCCAGAGCCACACTCCTACTCCCTGTTGGCTATTCCTCCACTCCCTTGGAGTCAGATTCTAAGAGGGGCATGACAAGAGCTTTGAAGGATAGTATCACTGTTAATGAATCGAAAACAATACTAACAAACTTAAGGCATTAAGGTAATATTAGATAGGGAGATATATTATATTAGCGTCTGTGTCTCAAACAGAAAAAAAAACCCAGCATATTTAACCCAAATGTCATCAGTAATCGTCATCTTCAAAAATGTAGCTTTACACAGGTAGCCACAATCAATGTATAAACATAGTGAGGTTCAACCCACGAACACTTATAATTATGTCAACAGCATCTTTTATAAAATAGCAGCCACAAAACAACTGATAAAGATAGTAAACTTCAATCCACAGACATTTAATTATGTCACTTGCATCTTTCCAAAGAAGAGTTTAAAGTCTGTTGGCCTTGAATTATAGCTGCACATTTTCACTAATGGTAATCCCCTCTCTTCACACTCTGGGTAAATTTCGAAGGAAGAATTAGGACTGAATAATAATGTTTAGGGACAATACATCACCGACATCTGAAGTTATAGCTTCTCCAGTAACATTAATGATGAGTTACAGATATTTTACAGACAAATATTAGTAATTCTATAAAAATGTCACTGTGTTTCTCTCCCTCCACCCCAATCCTTTTAGAACAAAAACATTCGAAACTGGCAAAACTGAGAGGCCTCTAAACTCCTTGGAATCTCTTACCGCATATAATCTTGTCACGGCAACTTTGATTGTGTTTGGCAAAACAAGCACAGAGCAGCTATAATTTTTCAGCACAGATGGCATCATGTCTGAGCATTCACTTGTTTTCATTTATACGCTCTAACATTATAAATCTTCCATATTTATTACGCTCTTTTTAAAAAGAATCACTAATGCATCAAACGAGGCACCTTTAAAAAAAAACCCTGAAGATGTGCTTTCATCAGTCATGTCTGCACACCCTGAAATAAAAATGTATGATGTACATGTGATTTTTTGGGGGGTGGGGGTGGGGGAAGGGGAGCCAGTTATTTTTCTATTTCAGTTTCAGCACTCCTTATCCCAAAAAAGAGGCTTAGGAAAGCTGTGAAAAGAAATGGATACCAACTAAAATGTGATAAAATTGGGAGGAAAGCTTTTGAGTTCTCCCGAAGGCCTATAAAACTAAATGTTAAACAGAACAGAGTTGGGGAAAAATATTAAGAATTATGGACTTGCATCCCAAGTCTGCAAATTACAGGCATGTTATACTGAAATGCAGGGTAAACAGCAATACACAAGAGAAAGACTCCAAAGGTGTTTTTTCAAAAGTCAACTCTACTTTTTTCCCCCCCTTGAAGACGTTTCGCTCTTCATCCTGGAAGCTTCCTTAGTTCGGAACTGAGTTTTTGACTCAGAACTGAGAAAGCTTCCTGGATGAGAAGCAAAACGTTTTCAAGGAAAAAAGAAAAATCCAGTTGTCTTTTGAAAAGCACCTTTGGGACAACCATGACCTGGATGATCGAGAATCTCCGCAGACATTTAACTTCCAATGACTTCATGTAAGATATCCATGCATACTGTTAGCGGCATGGCATATATGGTTTGCCAATGTCTTTTTGTAGAATTATTTTTAAAGATTCCTTTCAATGGTTGATTTTCAAGATATCTTGATAGCCTCCAATTGCAATCATGATGCTAGCTAGGCCTGGATAGCTTCCAAACTCACTCAAGATTAATCAGGCTTTGTTATCTTGAATGCTTTGTACTCACACTGAAGAATTAAGATTAAGAACTAAGAACATTCAAAAACAGGGAAGAAAGTAAAAAAAAAAAAAAGGACTTACAACACCAGCAGCCCTATACATTTCAGCCTCTCCACGGGCTTCTTCAATGATCTGAGCCAAAGGCAATGTACTGCAGGGTGATCCTGCAAAGACGAAGATATATATTCATTAGTGCACTGATACAATAGTGCATTCATTAAACTTTGCCATGCTCAAAGACAAGTGTATTAAAAAAGGAAGCAAACGATTACCTAACCTCATCTTTTAAGTCATTTGTATGCTGATTACTTCCTCTGACATTAAAGAACCATATTTTATTTATTTATTTGGCCAAGTGTGGTGAGACACCCACAAAGAATTTGTCTCCAGTACAAAAGCACTCAAGTGTATCACTGAACTGAGTTAATTCATACTATCCACACACGCCTTCAGAAATAAATGCAAAGCCATCTGATTTATGAATTTCCTTTCCTTCAAGACTAGATCATATAAGTTGATACAGCTTTGGGAGCAAGTTTTAAGGCAGACTTGCTCTGTAAGTGCAGTGGAAGAAGAAACCTTGATGGAGAAACGGAGGTAGACCAATCTAATTGGTACAATCCAATATAATGCAAGGATCCAGTGGTATTGTCCATACTTTGCAAACAAAATGTCCCCAGTTTGAACTCCTGGTAGGTTGGCAGAGATGTTAGAGATAACTTTATTGGAAATTTACTTTGCATCCGCCAAGGTGGGTAGATCAATTGGTCTATACAGTCTATGGTGGTGCAGTGGTTAGAATGCAGAATTGCAGGTTAACTCTGTCAATTGCCAGCAGTTTGATTTTCACCGGCTCAAGGTTGACTCAGCCTTCCATCCTTCTGAGTTTGATCAAATGAGGACCCAAACTGTTGAGGGCAACATGCTGATTCTGTAAACCGCTTAGAGAGGGCTGCAAAGCACTGTGAAGTGGGATATGGGTCTAAGCGTTACTGCTATTGAATAGTAGGAAAACTATCTTCTACCTTCTCACCCTTATTAACATCCCCATTTATCCCATGTCTTTTAAAGAGAAACAGCAACGAGAAGGCATTCACCTGGCAATGCTCTCACATGGACCATGCCAAGGACGACCGATTTCAGTCGCCCAAAAAGCCGCAGAAACTTCTGCATCTGGAGAGAAGAGAAACACGTTGACATCAGCTCCTCGCCAGCAAACTGCACTGAAAGAGTATACGTCGAGAGATTTATCTCCTCCTACATCAGAGGTGGTATTCAGCAGGTTCTGTCCAGTTCTGGAGAACCAGTAGCAGAAATTTTGAGTAGTTCAGAATACCATCCCTGACTGGCCCCGCCCCCATCTATTCTCCGCCTCCCGAGTCCCAACTGATTGGCTGGGTCTTCTTTTGTTGCCCTGCACAGGGGAACAGAGCTGGAAAGCAGGTTATTGGGGTAGGGAGAGAAATGGGGATTTTACAGTATCCTTCCCCTGGAGTGGGGGTGGAAGTTTGGATTTTACAGCATCCTTCCCCTGCCACGCCCACCAAGCCATGCCACACCCACCAAGCCACGCCCATAGAACTGGGAGTAAAGATTTTTGAATCCTACCACTGTCCTACATACTCTAATAATGCAAAGGGGGAGGGGCATGTGAATGTGCTTGTACGGGTAAGTGTGTTCTGCCCACACTCCGAACTTGTTTTCAAGATTCACAATTTTCTGGGACTCTTATTTCTATGGCGATCTCCCCCATCAAGAGTTGGCCACTTGCCTCTTTCAGACGCACAGTGTTGAAATTTCAATTGATGTAAGAATTGTCATTTACTGTCCAAAATAATCAGCAGATTTTATTATTTGGCCCACTAGTTGGACAAAGCTCTTAGGATGATATACATCTGTACAAAATGAAAGATAATAAAAACAGAGGTCAGTTAAATATAATTTAACGAAGAGCAGTCATGGTAATCTTCAATTACAACCGTTCGTTTATGATTGTTCAAAGTTACAAACGGGATTGCAGAAAGTGACTTATGATTTATGACCTTCTGACAAGCAAAGTCAATGAGAAAGTTACATTTGCTTAACAAACAGGCTACTAACTTATCAACAGCAGTGATTCACTTACCAACTGGGGCAAGAAAGGTCATATGGGGCAAAACCCACTTAACAAAACTGAACCTCAGAAATCTGGGGCTTAATTGTGGTGGTTACATCAAGGATTGCCTTGTATAGCAAACATTTGAAATTTAAAAACCAACTCACTCCAGGGAAAAACCTGACTAGTGAAATATATACTAACTGCACCCTTAAATATGCAGAGGGCAATTAATTCCAACCCGAGAAGGAACCCGGAGCCGCTGGTCGATTTTGGAAAAATGGCGATGAGATGCCCCGATGATTGGCACCTCCCGCCCCACAGATGGGCCGGGGGTGCAATCCCTAAACTCAGTTGAACAGATTTGCCAGGGAGCAACCGGGATCTCTCCAAAGTCTGCGCCCAGGAATGCACTTTGGCAACCTCCAGGTTTTCCCTCCCACGGGATTCCACCCCGCCCCACCGGCAACCAACTGTGGGCTCAGTATCCTCCCACCCACCTTCGGGGATTCCCCCCGTCCCTCCCCCTTCCCCCGCCGCCAGGCTCCCACGCGCGCTCGCTAAACGCGGGAGGAACTTCCCCGCTGGCTCCTCCACCGCTTATTCGCGCTCAGCCCGAGCTTTACGCACTGGTTCCTCCGCGCCCCGCCTCGCCTCTGCGGAAGCCCCGCCTCTCCGGGGGGCTCCCTCCGCCCCTTCCCCCCCCCCAGCTCCGGAGCCCTGCTGGCCGGTTCCCCGCGCTCACCTGGATGGGGGGTCCCTCCGCCTTTTACCTGCCGGAGCCCCGGCCCGGAGAGGAGGAAGAGGAGGAGGAGGAAGAAGAAGCGTCGGTGCGCGCGCGGAGAGACCCGCGCCCGAGGCTGCGGGCGCTGCGTAAATGCCTTCGCTCGGAGCCTGGGCCCGCCCTGTGCGCCAAAAGCCGCGCTTGCGAGCCGCGCAGGGGACCCGCCGCGCTGCGAGGAGGCGCCCAACGCAGGCCCAGACGAGCCCGCCTTCCTGCCAGCCCGCCCGCCCGCCCGCCCGCCAACGCCGCAGGGGCGCACGCCAGCGCCGGCAGCCAGAAAGGGGCCTCCTTCCCTCCCTGCGAATTGGGGAAGGGGCTTCTCGGTGGCTCTTTGCAGAGGTAGCTTGAAAAGAGGGGAAGGGGGGTGGCAGGGCCTGTCCTAGCCACCCCCACCCTTGAACCATTGCATTTATTCTATTAAGTAGATTGTGCGGTTTTGCTTGAATAATTTGAGGGAGGGGGCTTCCGATGTACCGTCAGTGGCTGGCACATGTTGGCTGAGCCATATTTGGAGAGAAGGGGCTTCTGGAGGTGTTTGCAGAGGTGTCTTTACAGAAGGGAAGGGGGGATGGCAGAGACTGTCTTAGCTCCCCACTCCCCTTATAACCATGGCATTTATTTATTATTATTTATTTTATGGTTTTGATTTAAGGCTGGAGGGTGGGGCAAACTTCCTAGCCACCATCGGTGCCGGGCACATGTTGAGGGAAGTTGTGGCTGAGCCATATTTGTCCTGAGGGGGTTTCTGGGATTGTTTGCAAGGGTATCTTTAAAGAGGGGGAAGTGGATAGATAGTAGGGCCTGTCCTAGCCTTCCCCCTCCCCTGATACCCATTGCATTATATTATGTCTATGATATTGAAGGCTGGGGAAGGGTCTTCCTGTCCCCATCAGCTGCAGGCACATATTGGGGGAGTTGGGATTGAGCCATATTGGGGGGAAGGGGCTTATTTGGGGTGCCTTATTTTCCTGTGGGTTTTTGATTGCTTTAGAGGGTGGGTCCTTGATGCTTGCTGATTTTTTTATATATACATATTATAAATAAGTCTAACATTTTAAATACAGATACTTGGTTTCTGAACAGTTTTCTAGTTTACAGTTCTTTGCTGTTGCAGGGCTTCTGGCCTCTCGTTAGGCCAGCAATCGTTTCTTTTTTGCTTTCCTTATAATCCCCGCTCCCCTCTGGCCTTGCTAAGAGTCACATCAGTGGTCTCTTTTTTAAAAAAACCAATTCTTATTCTGGCTTTGCATCTTTGCATCCAGGAATGGTTGTTCTTTCTCTTCCCCCTTTTTTTTTCTTCTATTTTTTTTTTTAAATCAAGTTACCCTCATAGCTCGCAATATTGTTTTTACAACTGATTTAGTGAAGGGGAAAAAAACAACACAACAATCTGCAACCATTCTTTTTTCTCTGTTTCAGTTTCTGGCCGGGCCTTATCTTGATTTCTCCAAACCACCATGCCTGGTGAGAGGTGAGTTGCATATTTGTCTTATGCTCCGCCCCCTTCCTTGGTTTCTGAAAGTAGGCCTTTTGCTCTCTTCTCTAAATTAGCAAGAAAGTTTCTGACTCCAATAATGAAGATTCAACTTATTGCTGGGTGTGGTTGCTTCCTATCCTCCTTCCTTGCTTTCCTTGATTTTTTACCCCACCTTTATTACTTTGTAAGTAACTCAAGGCGGTAATAGTCTCTCCTACTCCTATTTTACTTACAGCATCCTCGTGAGGTGAGTAGGGTTGAGAGAGTGATGGGTCTAAGGTCACCCAGGTGATTTTTATGACTAAGGTGGGACTAGAACTCGCCATCTCCTGAGGTCCCCATTTGGACCTGTTTCCATAAAAAAGAAAACACCGGGAGCCGTAAAACCTTTCCCCGCACCTCACTTATTTCGTGAGCGGCCACAAAACTAGCGTATATAGTTGAATTAAAGATTCGGTTTTCTTCTGAAATGTTTTCTTCTCTTGGATTTATCCATGGTTAGCCTACTAAGGGGTCAAAAAGCTCAATAAATCACTTGCCGCTGGATGTTGCATGTTGGCAGTTGTGATGCATATTTTGAGAGACAGGGAGCCACAACACAGGGATGAAAGAGCCACATGAGGCTCCAGAGCTACGGGTTACTGACCCCTGAGTTAAGGCTAGAATTCACCATCTCCTAGTTTCTAGGCCAGAGAAGGCTAATCTTTTTGGGCTCCTGTGCCGATAATTGAGTGCCAGCACCCAGAAGGCAATGCGTGCGGGTCCCCCATGCCCCCTGCGCAGGCGTGAGCAACACCTCCCCTGCGTGCTGTGGGTCTGCACATGCATTCATGCCCCCTGACCATACATGCCAGATACCTGACAATCAGCTGGCGGGCGGTGTGCATGGATGCACAGTAGACCTGCTCTGGGCGAGGGCTCGTGTGCCAGCAGTAATGGCTCTGCATGCCATTTCCAGCACGCATGTCATAGGTTCACCATCGCGGTTCTAGGCCAACACCTTAACCTACCACACCAACTATGCTGAGTGGGAGAGGATTAAGTTAGGTCTCCTTATTCATATCAATCATATACCCACCTTTTCCACACAAGTGATTCTGGGTGGCTTACAAAATTCAAACAACCCCCCCCCCCCCCCCCCCCCCCAGACATCAGTGGAGCAAAACTCACCTCCTTGCCCAAATGCCTGGCGGGGGTGAACAGCTGGGTTTCCAATGCCTTGAGAAAGACTTAACAGGGTTGGGCTATCGGAGCCTCCAGGGGATGTAGGGCAGAAGGCATGATTCTAGTAAGATGAACCTTATTTAGAAGAAGGGATCCTCAGCATGACATCTCCACTACATTTGGTGGGGTGGGCAGAAACTAAAGAAGAAAGGTGAGTCCCACAAGCAGTTTTGGAAGTTAAGCTGAACCCTTCACATGAAATGAAGCTTACTTATTTGGCCAACAAAATGGCTGTCAGGGCCATCAGACTTATGATTTGAATGGGGGGTGGCTGCCAGGGCTCTGACAAACCACCCCCATTCAAATCGTAAGTCTCTAGCTGCATCCCTCAGAGTAAAAAAAAAAAAAGATTTATTAGGAGTGACCATGTCGGCATTACCTGGGTGCAGCAGACTCTAAGACACATCATTCATTTCACCCTTGACCCTGGTCTTCCCCCCACCCCCCTGGATGTATATTCTCCAATGGGACACCTCCCTAGCCAAGAGTCATCAATCATGCTGTCCAGTAATAAACTTGTGCGCCAACAGCTTTGGCTGCCTAGCAGTTATCTGAAGCGTTTAAGGAATGCACTGCTTCCCCCCCCCCCTTTCTGCTGGCAACTAAAAAGACCAAATAAGTAATTTTTTTTAGTTGACAATGACCTTGGTTAGTGGAAAGGACCTGGAGTATTAGATCTGATGGGACAGACAGAAACCACTAGTAGAATGGTGGTCCCACACATAGCCTGGCTTTATGCCATGGAGGACTTTACAGGTGATGACAGCACCTTGAATTATACCTGGGAACCAATGTAGTTTGCAAAGCATCAATTAAGTTTATTGGCATAATGAAAAAATGCCCCCAAGATTGCTTATTGCAACATTCTGAACCAGCTGCAGCTTCTGAGTGATCTTCAAGGGCAGCCCCATGTAGAGTGTGTTGTAGTAATCCAAATGTCTCTTGTAGTGACTGCAAGGACAGGAAACTTGAGAAAGCCGAGAGGGATGGTGCTCTTGAGTTTGTTGTTCGAACCCGCAAAAGAAAATCTGATGTCGTGGTAAGTATCCAATCGTAATGGATTACTCTCTGTTGTAAAATAAGCACATGGCCGTCTGAGCTAAGTAAGATCGTGGTGTAATCCAACACAGCTGGAACTTGCAGTTTGTTTCATTCCTAGCATCTCTCACTATTGTCTCTGCCTGAAATAATTCTACAAGTTGTAACTGATTAGTATTTGGAGGGCCTGTAAGTTCTCCTGGAACCTGACGGTAGGAGATCTTACAAATTGGTAGCATTCAAACAAGAGTCTTCTCCAAATACTTCTGGAGATAACCAGGGGTTGGAGGTGAAATCTTTCTGTGTCTGTTACATCATCATCTTCATTTAACAAAGGGGTGCAAGGTGGAGTTTGGGCGACTGAATGGAGCTAGTGGAGTGTTTTAATGGCCGGATGCCCTTCCTGTCACCATTGTGGAGTTTTGTTCAGCAGGTTGTATTCTGAGTGTATCCAGAGAAAGAAATATCTGCCTCTACATAGGATCGAATTTGCAGCCTCCTGAGCTCCAATTCTAGGCCACTGCACCACTCCTTTGTGTCTCTCTTTTACATACGTACAGCAAAACTGTTTGACTGCAACCGAAGTTTTTCCTCTTGGTCATCCATTTTGTTTACCGTAGACACGAGGGGCTGTTTTCTATGTCTGCTGTTGCTCTGCTCTATGAAGGATTTGATTCCAGTCTTGAAACATTAACTTCTTAACTGTTAATGTTGTTGTTGCAGGCTATTGAGTTTGTTTTTGTACTTAAGAGAAAGTAGCAAATCATCTGAAGTGAGGCAATGGATACTTAAGTAGTAGCCCTTGAAATGACTACTTTTTAACTATAACAAGCGATGTTTCAAAGTCAGCTGAAGGGACTTAGATCAAGTAGAATAAAATCTAATTTCAGTAGTACATCTATCCTATTTTTACATTGCAAATCTTAGTCCCGAATTACTCTTTTCTTTCAGTTTTTACAAGATCCAGATGAAGATTCCAGTATAAATACAACCAACAGGAAATCAAATGAAAGTCAGGTAATTTTAGCACTTTAACACAACTAGACGTATTGTGACGAAGTTTTCATGGATGGGAAGTTACTTCATAGGCATGAAATGTTACTCTTTTGGTGCATAAATCTGCAAAATAACATTGTTCTTCAATTTTTGTATCTGCCTTTTTTCTGATATCTGATTGTTTGGGTTGGCATGATGTTTAGGTTATCCTAATGTTTTTAATTTGCATTTTCTCCTGCTGGTAGTAAGCTACCTAAAA
Organism: Pseudonaja textilis; assembly: GCF_900518735.1. The sequence continues at coordinate 157,619 of NW_020769373.1, read as the reverse complement.
TCTGCCGCAAATTAGGTAGCATGTGCTACTGTGGAAAATTAATTAATAAAATGCTCTTACAGCAAAAAAAAAAATGCTCTTGGTTATGGATTGACTTTGATCAGAATAAACAGGTCTAATTGTCAGTCAGCCCTTACAATGTTAACTCTTCAGCTTTCTCGAATGAAAATAACACTTGCTGGCATTCGACGTCTATTAAATATGGATTTAATTCTGTTTGAAAAGACATTGCGAGATTTATTTCATCTGTTCCTTTCCTTTAGCCCATTTTGCTACTCATAAAACAGGCATCTTTGTTTCAGTGGTTATAATCAACTTGTGTCTTAATATTACATATTGCTGTGTATCTCAATATTGCAATACTAAGTCACAAGTTGATTGTCTCTCTATTCCTTAAAAAAGGCAATACGTAAGTACGCATGTATGCATGTATACATAAGTACAATATATGTATAAGGAACATGTATTTTAAAAATATTTGGGCCACCAAGTTCTTTGGCGATTATAGCCAATGAATACTGCAATGTGTGATGCATAGCTTCTTTCAAGTATGTGCCCTTTTAATGATGCTATCATGTATCCATCAGAACAGTAATTGTGTTTGCAAAATACTTAGATAATATGTGGCAATTATAGACATGGCTTTCATAACTTTTTAGACCTTCCGTTTTCCTTCGGTGTACAATGTACAAAACCAGGGCTTGCATCGAACATACGAGCCTTGCAACTCTTAAAAGATTACATGGCATCTTTTGCAAATGCAAGATTTATTAATTTAGGATGCCTTCTTTGATGGCTTAAATTTTATCAAAAGGCCAATGAAGTGATCTGGAGTTTTAGGTCAGTTTCATTGAGTATCTATGAAGCAGAAAGTTTGAACAACTTCTCAAAACTATATAGGAATAGTGTGGGATCACTTTTTGTAGTGCCTGTAGCCTCCTGTAGCAGAAATGGTCTTTACCTTGTAAACTGCATCTTCGTTTAAGACTAGAATGAGAGCTAGGGGCAGGAGAATGAATTGACCTGCCTCTTTAATTAAAAAGTAAAGATTTTTTTTGTTTCAGAGCAGTACACAGTGGTGGGTGTTGGTGAGGAAACTTCACCAGCCCAAAGGAAACATTCCTGTTCAAATGACTGGCTATCAAATTGAAATACCTTACAATGAAACAAACATGAACTGTTTTTTTTAAATGAAAAAAAATATTGGACATCCCTACAAGTTAAATTATCAGGGACTTCTGTGATTCACTGTGGGTCACAAAGGCATCTGGCTTATTTGTTTGGTCTTAAATCCCTTGCAAGAATTAATGTATGCTCCTTTTTGGCATGCTAGTAGCGCATCATGCATTCAGAGCACGTATTTTCAAAATGTAAAGATTAGCATAGATGCTGGATTACAGTCAGCACCTGCAATTCCTTCGGTACACAGCGGTATAATCTTGAGATGGCTAAGTTCATATATTTTGTGTCTGGCTTGTACATGCACTGAATGAAAACAATGTTTTAGGGAAAAAAGAGAGAAGGAGAGATTGCATTCTTACTCTTTCAAAGTTTATTTACCATTAAAATATATCAGAAGTACGTAGCAGTTTGGAACTTTCATATGTTTTCTTCCAATCTAAATCCCTCTGTATCTTATTTATCTCCATCACAGTGGAGTTTTGCCATCAGATGGAAAATAAACAGCTGAGATTCTAAAGCAAAAGGCCCATTTTCCTTCACGCAGAATGTCTTTTTGTCCAGTGAAGCGATTTCCAGTGTGGCAAGTTTTCTTAACTATATTAGCTGCTGTTCTGATGACTGTTTACTGTTCTCTTGAAGTCACCAAAGTTTTTTGAGATGGGAACATAAGCAGAAATAACGCCCCCCTTGTAAACAATCACATTGGAGAAACAGTTATAGGGTAAAGAAACCCCAATCTTTAACTTGTAAACTTGTCGGGACTTGCAATTGTTGGGAAATTAATCTGTAGTTCAGTAAACCTTTTTGGAACTTTGAACTTTGACTCTGTGCTGTTGTTTTTCTTTCAATAGTCAAATTATGTTGCATGTCCTTATTCACACTTGCTGATCCCTACACCAGAGAAAGATGAAGAACTTGAGAATGCAAACTTTGCAACTTCTAAGCATCAAAGGCTGGTTTTGGCTAGGGAGACACCTTTGCCTGTTTTGGGGTACGTTTCTCACCATTTCGGTATCTGCTGTTTGGTTTTTTTTCTTGTGAGTTATTAAACTGCTTAATTCAGGTGAGGAGAAACTGAGCATTTTTACTTTTCATTTTGGGGTGGCATTACGAGAGTGATCTGGAAGTAAATTATCATGAGGCTTGGGGGATTGTAAGCTTTTAAATTACCTTAAATCCTACGAATTTGGTGGCTTGTAAATGACTGTGTCATTTTGAGAATCCATGGTAGTTTTTGCTTCCATTCAGCAGTTGGCTGCAGAGTCTCTTAATTTCTATGAGATGCTGAAGGGGAGATTCAGAAATGGTGGAAAGTTTAATCCAGCTCTGTTTTAATGTTTTTTCTTTTTGGTAGTTGGGTGAATAGAGATGAACTATGGCAAAACATGCTCAATAAGGAACAGAAGTACGCAAGAGATAAACGTTATATGGAAAAGCATCCGCTCCTGGAACCTAAAATGCGAGTAATTCTCCTAGATTGGCTAATGGAGGTGAGATGTGGTTTTGTTCCTGCAAATATACAAGACTGATTTAATTGTCCATTTTGGGGTTATTCTCGAGGTTTGTCATTCTCGCCGTATGGTTTTATCTGCGGGGCTTGCTACCTTGTTTTGTTCCCCTTAGTTTTTGAAAGGTGCATCTAATTAAACCCTTCAGCTTTTGAGGTTGTTCATTGATCCACAAGCATTTCTTATATGAAACTAATAACACTATAAATCAGGCATGTTCATCTTGACAACTTTTAAGACCTGCGGACTTCAGCACCAAGAATTCTCCAGCAACCATGGAAATTCTGGGAGTTGAAGTCCACAAGTCTTAAAGTGGCCAAGGTTGGACACCCCTGTTATAAATGATCATCTCAACAGTAATATACTCAAGGCTGCTTTTTGCTGGTGGCTAGCCATTTCCAACTCTGGGTAACTGAGTGGCCAGTAGCCACCTTACCTTCAAACCTTGGAGCTGCCATGAAGCTCTCAGAGGCCTCAAAAGATTAATTGACCCCAATTGACCTTCCATCATTTATTGACTCTCAGCTCCTTGGATAGTCCCATTAAACCTGGGGTCCAATATCGGCCATTTTGAGGAACCCTGACCTCATGGTTGGTTGCGAAAGGAAATAAAAAGTTGGAGTAAGATTCTTGATGGTCTCACTGCCATTGCAAAAAAATCCCCACCAAAATTTATACTTTCTCCAAGATTAAAACTATGTTCCACTCTACTCTGGACTCTTGCCAGCTGCCTTATGGGATGGGGAACGCCTTAGTGTAACACGCTGATATAGTCCATGTGGTTATTTCTGTGAACACAAAAAATTGTTGAAATACAGGTAGCCTAGAATTCGTGACTGCCTCGTTTAGCAACCATTCACAATTTGTGTGTTCAATCCTTACGTGGATGACTGTTATAGCATCCTGTGGTCACTATTTGCACCCCATCAGTTTGCAACAAGCAGAATTAACAGGGAAACACAGAAGTAAAAAAAAAATCACAATTTGCAGTCACGTGATTTTTCTCTAAATGACTATGATTCTTTGTGGTGAAGTTGCTGGTTCCAATTGTCGCTAAGGAAGGACTACCTATATTTATTTATTGAACTCTGAAAAAGATCAACCAGCAACTTTACTGCAAAGAATAAATAGCAGTTGAGGTGCAAGAATGTATTTGTGTTACAGAGAAGGCAAATGTAGCTCTAATTTGCTGTCTTAACATGGATTCCTATGGATTTCTAAACAATTCCAGAGTCATGTTACCGTAAAGGAGCATTGTTCATTTGTGTGTTGCAGGTTTGTGAGGTCCACAGACTTCACAGAGAGACATTTTATTTAGCTCAGGATTTCTTCGATCGGTTTATGGCAACACAACAGAACGTTGTAAAGACTCTCCTTCAGCTGATCGGGGTATCGTCTTTATTTATTGCTGCTAAACTGGAGGTAAAAATCTCACTCCTCAATATTTGAGCCATGCTGCAGAGCAGTGTTTTTCAAATTGGCAAAGTTAAAGTTGGGTGTACTTCCACTCCCAGAGTTTCCCAGGGAGAAGAAAAAAGTAGAAAATACAACCAGTTGAAGAAACTGCAGGGAAAAAAGCAGTGCTGTTTTGGTTTGATGGCTTCTTTAACAAAAATGGATGCATCTTGGCTGCTTTAAGACATTTTTGTACTTGACAAGGGCCAGGTTATATAAAGCTGCTATTCTGTGTTATTTGTTATGGTTGGCTTTAATTGGTGAAGGCTCAGAAAAACTCCTTTTAATGTTAAAATAGTTTCATTATCCAAAATGTAAATCCATGAGAGTTAACCGTCTGGCTTTACCAGTTTGCCATCTTTTCAGAAAACAATAGGCCAATATATTGATTCTCTTCTTCATTGCAGGAGATCTACCCACCAAAGCTTCATCAATTTGCCTATGTCACTGATGGTGCTTGCACAGAAGAAGACATTATTAGCATGGAACTCATTATTATGAAGGTTGGTAGGACTGTACATGCGCTGTTGAAAGAATTGAAGAAAAGCAACTGTGCCGATAGAATATTTAGTAGCTCAGGTTGAACTGTTGGGGCCTTGTTGCTCTCTGAGCTTGGTTGCTTTTTTTGCAGACGTTTCATTACCCAGCTAGGTAATATCATCAGTGCTAGGGTTTGCTCTTATTTTCATATACTAGTGGCTTACTCTGTCAGGGTTGGTGCAACAGTGCAAAGATGCTTCTAAAAGTTTTATCCCGCAACACGGAAAGAATGAGAAAGCTCACGTCAAAGAGTTGCTTTCAAGATTGCCTCTCCAAATTCCACCTTTATATAAATACACATTTCACTTTAAACGTTATCATCAGCTTTTGCCCTGATTTCATGAGTCAGACTTCAGTGCTTTTAAGCATCTGAGCTCAAAAAATGAACCTGCATGCTTTCCAGTTGCCTGGGGTGTGTCCAGTGTTAGCAACTTTGAGACTTGAAGTCCCAGAATTCCCCAGCCAGCATGTTGAAGTTGAAATCCACGGGTCTTAAAGTTGCCAAGGTTGGACAGCCCTGCAGTGGATGTTCCATCAAGACGTGGAGTCAGGTATACCCGACTGCGCTTTCTGTTGCGTATGGGAATGTACAGATGGGTGAACGGGCTCTTTAGATGCCAAATAGATAGTTATGTTGCATCTCCATGAAAGAGCTTTAGAGTTTGCCTGGAATAGGACTCTTTATAGCTTTAAATAGGTTGTCTATCTTAATCCCACTGCAGTTTTCCTTTGGAAAGGTATAGAGCAGGGATGTCAAACTCAAAGCCAGTGGGCCAAATCCAGCCTGCAGGAGGCTTAGATCTGGCCCACGGGGCTTGCCTGGAAACAGCGAAGGACTGGCCCGTGGTGCCTCTACCAGTGAAATTAGAGCTTGGGCGGATTCAGGATTCCAGCAGTCTCCCTAATTAAATCATGATTCTTGAGCCAAACTTCAAAAAACTTCAAAGGATTTATTAAAGGCGACATACTGGTACTGCCCTCTATGAAGCCAAGTCTGCATATGTAATTTACAGTCACCTTTGACCCTGTTTCCCATCTTCCCCCCCGGGTGTCTCATAAACCAGATTCTCCCATTGAGTATGTTCACGGGCTGGGTGTCATCATTCACGTTCTCCAATTAAATATATTCGCGAGCAGAAACTCTGGTATTTTAGTTACAATCTTTTTGTGATTACCCAGGGCGTGGCACAAAAGCAACAAAGTCACAGAAGTAGGTAACATCCCTTTAATACCTCCAACTTGGCCCCCAATGTCCAGTTATCATCGGCTGGAGAAAAGAAAACTCCCAAGAACAATTTTTAAAGGGAAGAAATTCAGTCTGAACCCAAAAGTACATATAGATTATAAATAAAAACCAACACAAACCACTTGCTGCAGCAATTATCAAGACAGGGCAGGATAAGGAATGGCAGGCTTCAAAAGATAACAAAACACAGTTGGGAGGATGCCAGAACTCAGATAAGACTTGACAAACCAGGACAATTCACTCTTTGCTTTCAGCAAGGTGCTGTGTGCAAACGTCCTTTTTAAATCCTGTTTTCCCAGCTGCAGCTAATGAAGGGAATCAGGGCCCTTTTCTCCCCCGGTAACCCACATTGCTCCCTTCTCCATTCCTCCCTGTGTGCTGCAGGATGAAGAGGGGGTGGGCCTGGGTCTTCCTCTAAATGCCCAGCCAGACTGTGCCCTTCCCCAGTTTCCTCCACACTCCCGCTCCCTGTCAGCTGTTCCACCTCTCCCTCAGAATCAGATTCCAACAGGGGCATGACGCTTTTAAAGATAAGAGTTGGAATGTACTTCCGCTTTGCTGCACTTCTCTTCCACATTTCCTTCCTCTCCCCCCCCCCCCCCCCCCCCCCCCCCCCCCCCCGATTTTTTAAATGGCCACTACTAAAACAGGCATAGGAATGTTTTATGAGTTGATAGGAGGGCCCCGTGCAGCCCTCCCGAGTTCCGTTTTCACCGGCAGAGAGTTGCAGGAGGCAGTTGCAGCCGAAAACGGAGTTCGGGAGCCCGTTTTCGCTGGCAGAGTGCTCAGGCCACCACAGGTGCCCCCAACGTGAGTGGCATCAAGCTGGCCCCATCCACCCTGGCCTCCCTAAGGTCAAACACAACCCTGATGCAGCCCTCAGTGAAATCGAGTTTGACACCCCTGATACAGAGCATGTGCACCTTCACAGATAATCAGAGTTGGAAGGGACCTTGTAGGTCATCTAGTCCAACCCCCCGCCCAAGTGGGAGACCCTACACCATTTCTGACAGATGGGAGTCCAGTCTCTTCTTGAAGTGATGGCGCTCCCACAACCTCCGAAAGCAAAAGCTGTTCCATTGGTTGATTGTTCTCACTGTCACAAAGTTTCTCCTTATTTCCAGGTTGAATCTCTCCTTGTTCAGTTACCATCCGTTATTCCTTGTCTGGCCTTCAGGTGCCTTGGAAAATAGCTTGACCTCTTCCTCCTCTCTGTGGCAGCCCCTCAAATATTGGAAGACTGCTATCCTGTCTCCCTTGGTCCTTCTCTTCCCTAGACTAGCCATGCCCAGTTCTTGCAACCATTCATTGTATATTTTAGTCTCCAGTCCCCTCATCATCCTGGTTGCTGTTCTCTGCACTCTTTCAAGAGTTTCAACAATATTTTTTATAATGTGGTGACCAAAACTGGATGCAGTATTCCAGGTGTGGTCTTACCAAGGCCTTATAGAGTGGTACCAGTACCTCACTTGATCTCGATTGTATCCCTCTGTTAATGCAACTTAGGGTTGCATTGGCTTTTTTGTCTGCTGCTGCACACCACTGGCTCATATTTAGCTGGTTGTCCACTAAGACTCCAAGATCCCTCTTACACTTACTGAACAGCTACTCACAGTTATCTTGTCCCAGCATATCTTCTTCTTCTTCTTCCAGGCATTGGATTGGAACCTGAGTCCCCTGACGATCGTGTCCTGGCTAAATATATACATGCAGGTCGCCTATTTAAATGAGATTTGTGAGATGCTGCTGCCCCAGTATTCTCAAGAGATATTCGTGCAAGTAGCGGAGGTAATGAGGTAGAACCTTGCCGCAAAAGGTTCCTTCTCCCAGCCTGAAATGTGGTCTTCTTGATCATTGACGTTCTTTTTTCTCAGCTTTTGGACCTGTGTGTCCTTGATGTGGGCTGCTTGGAGCACACGAACGGGGTCCTGGCTGCGTCGGCGTTGTATCACTTTTCCTCCAGCGAGTTGATGCAGCGGGTTTCGGGTAAGGCGTTGTGTAATTTGACGTACATTCAGGACTGGGAAGTGAAAGCAGTATAGAACAATGGTTGCCAACCAGGGGGCTGGGGATCATTGGTGGTCTGCGAGAAAATTTTGGTGGTCCAGAGAGAAATGTCACCCCCCAAAGCAATTAATCTGGGCTGCGCAGGAACACAAGGCTGCACTGCCCACATGGCCCGCAGGAACACAAGGCACGCGTCGCTTGCATTGCAAACAACACGAGGTAGTGAGAGGAACGGGAAAGGGAAGAGGGGGTGGGACTTGCCCCACACACTCCACGTGCCTGGCCTGGCCACTGGGCTGCAGCTTTCTGTATCTTTCTTCTGCTTTTGGCTGCATGCAAGGAAAGCAGCAAAAGTCTTTCTTTCTCTCCCCTAAACTCCGCCAGCAATGAGTCTTTGAGACCCTGCAGGGCATCCTGCTCCAAGAGGCTGCACCATTCTGGCGGAGTTTGGGAGAGACTTCTGCTGCTTCTGCTGCTTTCCTTGCATGAAGCCAAAAGTCTCTTCCCCCACCCCCAGAGAACGGAGCTGGAGACGGTATCCTGCGATCCCAAATAAAGAATGATCGATCGGTAGGAAAACAGGGTGGGGAATTTTCCTGCAAACTTTTTTGGGGGGGATTTTCCCAGGGTCTCTGCTGCTTCTGCTTTTTCTGCGGAGACCCTGGGAAAATTACCCCCCAAAATGTCTGCAGGAAAATCCCCCC
>NW_020769373.1:125707-140574 GCF_900518735.1 Pseudonaja textilis | reverse complement strand
AGAAAATATTTGCATTTTTGTCTAATATTAAGGGAATATTTGAATAATGACTGGGTTGTATGTTTTCCACAAGGACTGATTGACACATTGTACTAATCCTAGCACAGCTGGGTACCAGCACCTATTGTGTGAAAGCAATCATTGAGTGATTTCCCCACCCCCATCAATACAAGAATACAAGAATACTTGAAATTTGCCCAATATCTAACAATACCTAATACAGCTTGTCTCCTCTGGTAACTTGTAGGTGTGGCATTAAAATTTCCATATTTCACAATGCTTGTTCCCCATCCCTTCTTCTTTAAAATGGCCAACAAACAACTGGAAGTAGACAGGTTTGAAAAGAAACGTGTGGAAAATCGAAATCTGGTGTTTAAAATTCATTCCTGGGAAAAAGCTTGTAGATTGTTTTGTTACTTAGTTCTACAATCACCTTTTGGAATGTGACTCTATGCTAGGTTTCACGGGCTGACCCCCGGGGATTTGGGGGTCAATTTTTAATTTTTTTAAAAAAATAAACTTTATTAAACATTAAAAAGTATTTACACATTACAAAACATTTAGTTAAAAACAAAACCAAGACGAAAGAGCATATCCAATAAACACAAAACATGTACATATACATTTCTAATTGCTTAAAGGGTGTATTCCTTATTTTCAATAGAGGGTCATTTTTTGGCGTGTGCAGAAAATGGTTTAATACGGGAGTCTCCAAACTTGGCACCTTTAAGCCTTGTGGACTTCAACTCTGAGAATTCCTCAGCCAGCCATGTTGTTGTATTGAAATCCACAAGTCTTTCTTTTTTTGTAAAATTTTATTTCAGTTTTCCACATGTTTTTAAAATATCTTTTTAATCTTTCTGCCATTATTGAGGCAAATATTTTATAGTCAGCATTTAGCAGGGATATTGGTCTATAATTTTTTATTTGTTGCGGGTCAGTATCTTCTTTTGGTATAAGTGTAACATATGCCTCTGTCCATGAATCAGGTACGTTATTTTTTTTGTCAAAACCTCATTCAGTACTTCTAGCATTGTAGTAGAGATTACTTCCTGTATTGTCTTATAAAATTCAGCTTAACATATTTTAAAAACATCTCTTTTTAGTGAACAACATGATTCCAGGTTTCCACATACAAAAATGACTGTAATTACACATTCATCTTTCATGTTCAACTTCATATCTTACCAATACTTTACATATTTTCTATTATTATATATTTTTCCAAATACTTTCCTCCTATTTAAATCGCAAATAACTCTCATAACTTCATAATTATTATACTTTTATACTTTGATCTGTCAGATTTGCAATTTCATCGCATATTCTTATTTCATTATTCCACAAATTCTAGATTCATTCAAACATTTCAAAAGATTCCCCCCTACAAACACACAATTATTAATTTGAGTATGCCACCCCTCTAGCTTGAAGTCCACAAGTCTTAAAGTTGCCAAGCTTGGAGGACTCTGGTTTAAGATTTTTGTGGGGCTGTTTTCCTTTTTTTTTTTAATAAGGTGTTTTGCACTGCAGGAAATCTTATGGGGCTTGTTTCCCCTTTGGGTTTGCATCCCTCAAAAGAAACCGTCTCTCCTTGTTATTTATACAGAAACACCTATAATTCAATCATGTAGGCAAGAAAAGAGCAGATAACTAGGATCTCCCTAATCTTTTGTCTAAATCTTCCGGTTCTGGATTTGCATCAGAGAGCATTTAAGTAACAGGATTACTCCCACAGGACTTTCGAACTGAGAATTATCTGTAAAGTAAGGACATGTTTCACTTAGAGCCTGGCTGAACATTTCTACTACATTCTTTAACACTGTTATTCCTTTTTCAAAGTTGAAAAGAAATGGCTTATATTCTTCTACTGCAACATTGAAGGAAAACTAGCCTCCGGTGTGTGTGTTCATTTGCAGGTTGTTGTCCTTGCTAGTTTTATTTATTTATGTGTATTTATTTATTAGACTTGTATGCCACTCATCTGGCCTACTTATTTCTCCAACGGTCAGACGGAAGTGTTCTCACATTCCTTGTCCAATATTCTTCCCACTAATCCGTACCTTCCCATCTTTTACTACAAGTGCAGATGTGAGTAGGAGACAGATCTCATGAAGCCTGAACAGATCTGGAAGCCCAGAAGTTGTCAGGTTTGCTTTAGCCACAAAGAAGAGGGGGTCAGCTTATTCTCCAAAGAACCTGAAGGCAAGACAAGTAGCAACGGATGGAAACTAACCAAGGAGAGAAGAACTAAGGTGAAATTTCTTGACAGTGAGAACAGTTAATCGGGGGAACGGCTTGCCTTTGGAAGTTGTGGCTGCTCCATCACTGGAGGCTTTTAAAAAGAGACCCTGCAGCCATTTGTCTGAAATGCTGTAGGTATAGTGGCTCCTGCTTCAGCTGAGGGTTGGACTAGAAGACCTCCAAAGTCCCTTCCAACCAGTGGTGCGATTCAACCTGTTTAACAACTGGTTTGGTGATCATGCACGTGCACCAGACGTGCACTTTGTGTGTGTGTGCACAGCATTTGGAAAAGACCATTTTTATCTATAATACTTACCTTCTGCTGCATCCCCCAGTGAGTAATACAGCTGATGCGTGGCAAACGGAAGGAAATAAAGCACAGGAAAAGGGCAGGGGTGGATGGGCAGGGCCAAATGTTAACCAGAACTACCGGTTCACTTGAACCGGTCCAAACCGGTAGAGTTCCACTCCCTGCTTCCAACTCTTGTTATTCAGTTGCACATTTTTTAACAACAGCGCTCCGCAGTATCTCCAGCGGTGAAGCTCGGATAATGCGTACATTGTCCTTAGTTTATCCATAAGGTCTAAGGCACTCTGGGAAAGACACAGAAAAGCTGAAGTATCTTTCCAAGTGGGGTTGGAGTGGAAAAGTTTTTCAGGAGAGTAGAAGACAGATTTTGGCACAGTGCTAAACTTAGCAGGGAGCGGAAAGTTGGCTGCCTAACTTTTCAACGACAGGGTACACCAATTCATTTTGTGTCCATCCCATCAACCGTCTGGATTGGAGAGAACTCGCGTCCACCGGAGGGACATTAACATTTCTGTTAATAGGACTAGTCTAGCTGATGCCGAGTCTGGATCCAGCTTTGGTTACTTATTAATGAGGCTGCAAAGTGCCTCCACTTTAGACTTCACTTAGCTGGAGGGGGCTTCCGCACATCAATTTGACTTCTATTAAATGGCTAATGGCCACCAAGGCAGAATGTCCTCGCAGCAGAGATCACGTCCTATTTAGGATTTAATGTTTAAATATTTAATTAATTTAAACACTGCCAAATATTTAATTAAATGCCATCAAAGCCATCCTGACATTTCTGCTCAGTTAAAAGGGAGAGTGGTGAAGGGAAAGAAAGAGAGACAGAAATAAAGCGAGGGAAGGAAGGGGGGGAATGAGCTCTCCAGCAGAATCGAGGAATCTTGGTTTGTGATAACAGCACATCTGGAAAACCCCAGGCAGTAGAAGATTGTAGGGAGCATAGAGCAATGGTAGGGGGTACAGGGTTCTTTTAAGGAAGAGAGCCACACTCCCAAAAAAGTTTGGGTGAAGGCAGGAAAAAGAACACCCTAAATTTGATTCAGTTTAATTTACATTGAAATATAATGGATACTATTATATATACTGTAAAGGGATGCGGTGTCTCAGTGGCTAAGGTGCTGAGCTTGTCGATCAGAAAGGTTGGCAGTTTGGTGGTTCGAATCCCTAGCGCCACGTAAGAGAGTGAGCTCCCATTCCTTGTCCCAGCTTCTGCCAACCTAGCAGTTTGAAAGTATGTAAAAATGCAAGTAGGAAAATAGGGACCACTTTGGTGGGAAGGTAACAGCGTTCTGTGCACCTTCGGTGTATAGCCATGGCGGCCACATGACCACGAAGACGTCTTGGGACAGCGCTGGCTCTTCAGCTTTGAAACAGAGATGAGCACGGCCCCGCTAAAGCTGGAAATGACTAACACATCTGTGCGAGGGGAATCTTTATCTTTACCACATCTAGTTTCTAGCTATGTCTATGTCATTGTCATCCACCCTTGAAAGTCACGAGAAAGTCTCAAGTCAAACTCAAGTGCTGATTTCATACACTTATTTGTAGAGTGACTTGTCAATGCTTTTCTTCAGAATGCTTTATCTACTTCTCAATCTAATCGGCTGAAATTTTCTGGTGATCTCCTATCCGTTAACAAGTTGTGACGTTGAGCAACTCTTTTTTTCAAAGTTAATCAAGATGAATTTTGTAGCCACCTGTCATGTCCCTGCCAGAGTTTGAATCCGAGGAGGAAGCCAGACAGCTGACAGGGAGTGGGAGTGTGGCTCTGTTGACTGTGGAGGAGGCTGGAGAAGGGCAAAGTCTGGCTGGGCAGAACAGGAAAGAGATAGAACAAGGGAGAGGGAATTCAGAGGAAGACCCAGGCCCACCCCCTCTTCATCCTAAGGCACACAAGGAGGAACGGAGAAGAGAGCAACGTGTGGCTTATCGGGGAGGAAAGGGCCCTGATTCCCTTCATTAGCCACAGCTGGGAAGAGAGTTTAAAAGAAAGGCAGGCTGTGTGCGGCAGGCTGCTGGGAGCAAATGTGACTTTATCCTGTGTTGTCGTGGCTTATCTGTGTTCCTGGCGTATTCCCAACCGTGTGAGTTTTGCCGTGCCTTCAAGTCTGAAATTCTTGCTCCTGCCCTACCAAACTAATTACTTTAGTTTGGCTTATTTGGACTTTAAGTTACAGTTTGTGTTGACCATGTTTTGGACTTAATTTTCTGCAGTCAAAGGCTGTTCCTGGGAGAGTTTTTCTCCAGCCAGAGGGTAACCTGTATATTGGGGGCAAAGTTGGAGCTAATAAAGGGATTCCTTCTGATTATATGACTGTGTTGCCTTTGTGCCACACCCCGGGTCATCACACCACCTTAAACTTGGGTTTATATCAAAATGTTTTTTTTTTTCAAGAGGCAACTGGACTTTCTTATTTTTCTTTGAAGACTTTGTTTCATTACTTTGAATCTCCATAGACATTAAAATGGCAAGTTTAGTATAAGAGGTGGTCTTTGAGCACAATAAAAGTTTTATTAGTTTGGATGTGTCTACAGGTAGTCCTCAACTTACAACCACTAGTGAGCCCAAAATTTACATTGCTAAGTGAGGCGTTGGTTCAGTGAGTTTTGCACCCTGTTGTTTAAGAAGGAACCATGTATTTTTCATATTTCAATCTCTCTCTCTCTCTCTCTCTCTCTCCCCTTTGTTTTTTTTAAACAAATCCATACTTTTGAATCCTGAGTTCCATAAATACTTGAAACTGGTTAGTTGGTTTCACCTACCCTATTAAGCCAAAACCAGGGGTGGGATTCAGCCGGTTTGGGCAGGTTCGGGTGAACCAGATGTTAAATTTACATCTGGTTCGCCAAACTGGTAGCTGAACTGACCGGCTGTCCCTGCCCACTCCTCTGAGCCTCCACGTGGCCCATTTTGGATGCTGGTAAGTGCAGGATCCATGTGGAGGCTCTGGGAGGCTGAAAAACAGACCAAACTGGAAATTCCAGAAGTCGAGGAATGGGTCTGTTTCCAGTTTCCAGAGGGCCTCCGGAGTCTGAGGGAGGCCATTTTCATCCTCCCAGAGGCCCGAGGGAATCCTCTGGAGCCTGGGAAAGGTAAAAAATGCCCCTCCCAGAAATTCTGGTAGACCATGCCCACCGTAGCCCTACCCACCCAGCAACCGGGCAGAGAACCAGTTGTTGGGATTTTTGAATCCCACCCCTGGCTAAAACACACTTTCCTTCTTTATGGCTGAACAGAATAATCTGCAAATTCAACTAAGGTGGTTTGTCAACTTAGATTTTATGGGTGAACGGGTGACTTAAAGGTTTGTTATCCATGAAACATGGTTAAACAATTCACAGCTTAATATGTTTGGATGTATGTACCTGTTTGATGATGTTTGTCAGTAAATAGAGCTCCTGGCTTCCTAAATGGGATAACAATCCATAACAGTATGAAATTTCACAAATTAGATTGATAAACATGACAGTGGGCTTTTCCTGTTTTCTCAATGTCTGTGTCCCCATCCTCCCCATAAATTAAAGGTTATTCAGAATAGAATAGAATAGAATTCTTTATTGGTCAAGTGTGATTGGACACACAAGGAATTTGTCTTGGTACAAATACTCTCAGCGTACGTAAAAGAAAAGATACATTCGTCAAGAATCGTAAGGTACAACACTTAATGATAGTCATAGGGTACAATAAGCAATCAAATCATACTAGGAAACAGTCAATATAAATCATAAGTATACAAGCGACAAAGTTACAGTCATACAGTCACAAGTGGGAGGGGATGGGTGATAAGGAGTGATACGAAGATTAACAGTAATAGTAGTGCAGACTTTGTAATAGTTGGACAGTGTTGAGGGAATTATTTGTTTAGCAGAGTGATGGATTTCGGGACAAAAACTGTTCTTGTGTCTAGTTGTTCTGGTGTGCAGTGCTCTATAGCGTCATTTTGAGGGAAGGAGTTAAAACAGTTTATGTCCGGGATGTGAGGGGTCTATAAATATTTTCACAGCCCTCTTTTTGGACTCGTGTAGTATACAGGTCCTCCATGGAAGTCAAGTTGGCAGTAATTGTTTTTTCTGCAGTCCTAATTACTCTCTGGAGTCTGTGTCTGTCCTGTTGGGTTGCAGAACCAAACCAGACAGTTATAGAGGTGCAGATGACAGACTCAATAATTCCTCTGTAGAATTCAGTTCAGCTGTAGTGCAAACAGGGATTGTGTTCTCAATGTAGAGGCTAGACAGACAGACTTACTCAAGCGTTACTTACACCATAATTAGAATAGGAAGTTACATGCTTTTCCTTTTCTGGAAGCATTGGGGAGACACTGTTATTACCCAAATAGAGCATTTCAAAGATTCTACTGCCACCTTGTGGACATGTACACCCTATATTTATTTAGGCTACGTAGGAATGAAATGTCCTTAAAAAAAAAAAACAATTAGAATTGAAACGTTATGGATGAGCTTTTAGCAAAGATCTTCGCCATAATCCCAGGATTAGTTTTTGGATGTCATCTCAAAGGTTATGAAAACAGGTAAGGCTAGATGATATTATTAAAAAAAAACGGCTGTAATAATAGAGCTCATCTGATATATTTATTATATGATGGCTGGTGAACAAAGTTAGCACCCACCCCTCTCCTAGAAGAATGAAATATTTTGGGAAATATTGAAAAAAACAAACAGAATATTATATTTCCCTAAAGGAGAAACGTTCTCTTGGAAAACAGCCCCCACCAGGACTGGGCCAGCTTCTCTACAAAAGACGCTTCCGCTCCAGGGTGATGGGATTAAGTCCTGGCCCTTCAGGACGCAATAGGACCATTTAGCAGAAGACATAGACCCCACTGCATTAAAATCTCCTGGGGACATTGCGTCACCCAGCAAACTTCAACCAAAGTTATCTCAGACAAACATGACCTGACATGGCCCCATGGGAGTCTCCCAACAGCCAACAGAATACATGCTCTTGCACAGGAACAGGAAGTTTAAGTGCAAAGCCCAAGAGAAGGTTGGTCCTGCCCACCCTCTCTCAACTCCATGTGGTCAGCTACTCAGAATCACACGTGCTTGGTGGTTCTGCTTCATCAATAAATGGACCCTCTTTCCAATCAGCCTCCAGCCTCCATTTTGTCTCCAGTGCCTTTCTCACAGTTTGGAACTGAACCAAATTGATATTTCTTCCAACACTGGTTATATGGTCCCACTTTTTGTCACTAGAGGTTCTAGTCTAGCCAGGATTTGGCTGTGTTCATACATCATACAAAGTCAAGCCTTATTAACCGTTGTTAGTTGTATAAATCATCATTGGCTGGATTCACATAACACACTACTCCCTAAACTAGGAGTTCTCAGTCACATTAGGAACTATGGCGCGGGCACTCTCACAAAATGGTTGTTGAGTCCTGCCCACTCACAAATAGCTTCTATGAAGAGCAAATGGCTTAGATGCCAGAATGTTCTTGGGAAATTCTTAATCAGATTTTGCAGACCAGTGACAACTTGTGAAGGAAAGGGCATAAACCACTAAACTGACCAGGGTCCCTTAAAATCCCTTGAGAATTAAGATCAGCACCATCAGTGTGAGGATGCTCATGAATCATCCTTGTTGTGGTCCGCCAGCAGCCTGCAGGGCTGGTAGCAGAGTTGGACAGTGGGGAGGAACGTGGGCCAGTTCTGGAGTCTGAGGAGGGATCTGTGTCCAACACAGAGATGGGGCCGGGGCCATCTGGGAGTTATGTGCCAACTCCAGAGCCTCCAGATTCTGACATCAGTGAGGCAGAGGAACAAGGGGAGCCTGTTCCCAGCACGCGCATGTGCAGAGCTGCCAGAAGGCAAGAACAGTTAAGATAAAAGGGGTGACTCGGAAGTAAGGCTTGGAGATGATTGGCCCCTCCCATAAGACATAAAGGAGGAGCAAAGGGACAGGAGCCTTTGCAGGAAGCAACTTTGTTCGTTCAATTTAAACTCTGAAACTCCATGTTGACTTTGTGCTCCGTTTGGTCTTGTACAGCTAATTGGCAATTTAGTCATTGGCAGCATTTCAAGGGAGATAAAGGTGGGTGCTTATCAACCTTATCCTGAAAGACTGTGGCAGACTTCTGTTGGACAAACTGTTTGGGATTCATTACGGGCTGTGAATGCATATAATTCATAGCCATTAGAATAAGAAGAAAGTTTTGGGGACTAAGCATGTGACTGTTACTGTCTCAGGAAGCCTTGGTCAGAACAATCCTTGTGGTAAGAGCAAACAAATGTAATAAATAAATGCTGTTTGACATGTCGGTTGAGCACTAATGTTGATGATTAATAAATGATAATATATACGTTTAAAAATCTAATAATGATTAGGCACAGACTTGTATATGAGCTCAGGGCCATCCTTAAAAAAAAAAAAAAAAAGACAGCGCCCTTGAGTTATCTGTGAAAATATGTGCCTGATCATTATTTGGGGAAGACGCTTTAATGGATAAACCTGGTGAGCTGCTGTGGCACAGTGGTTAGAGTGCAGCCTTGCAGGCTACTTCTGCTGCCTGCTGGCTACCTGCAATTTGGCTGTTCGAATCACACCAGGCTCCAGGTTGACTCAGCTTTCCATCCTTCTGAGGTCGGTAAAATGAAGCACAGCCAAATTGTTGAGGGCAATAGGCTGACTCTGTAAACCACTTAGAGAGGGCTGTAAAAGCCACTGTGAAGTGATATATAAGTCTAAGGGCTATTGCTATATTTCTTTTAGGGCTTGGCCAACTCTCCAGAGCTGGTTCCAGGTGGGACTTCAACATTAGCACCGCCTACAAGTACAGTTTCTTTTTCCTTGCTTCCTTCGCAATCTTTACATTTCTTTCCTTTTTATGTTGTTGCTGGAAAGGCCACATCCACAACTGCTTAGAGAGGGCTGTAAGGCACTGTGAAGCGGTATATAAGTCTAAGTGCTATTGCAATTGCAGGCTAACGCTGCTCATTGCCAGGAGTTCAATCCTGATTGGCTCAAGGTTGACAGCCTTCCATCTTTCTGAAATCAATAAAATGAGGACTGTGATTGTTGGGGGCAATAGGCTGACTCTGTAAACGGTTTAGAGAGGGCTGTCAAACACTGTGAAGTGGTATATAAGTCTAAGTGCTATTGCTACCAAGGTTAAGTCACCAATAAGGCCTTTTCAAAGCAATCCAAGTGCAAAAAGAACAGACTTCACTGGGCTCTACCAAAGAGAATCGGGAAGACCTTAAACAGTGTCTGGTCTACATTTTTTATCACTCCGTTGTACATCTTTGAAGTTCATTGGCCAATTGTTGGCAATGCAGGCTCACTCTACACACTGATCTGAGCAGAAGGGTTAGCTGGTGTTGCCCCTCCTCCATTACTGTGGCTCCTGTGCCTTGAATTGCTGTGAAAACATCAGAAATTCAGGAAAGGATTTCTTCTCCCCAATAATGCACCTGCCTGAAAAGAAATTATTCTCTCATTTATATGAAAGACATCTCCTGAATTTTGAAATGTTGGCAAGTAGGAAGCTGGTGTATGTGTTTTTTTTAAATGGGCTGGATTTTTCTGTTCTCTTATTACGGATGAACATCTTTTTTTAATAGAGGGAAGCGACGAGAAAGGATCAGGATTCTGCAGTGCAAATTGATGTTTTGGCAAGTACAACAGAGTTTTTACTGGAAATGGTAGAATGGCTTAAGAATCCACACAATTCTGTTGTTATTTCCGATGGAAATAGTAAATTACTTGGTCGTTGTTTTTTATTGGGCCTTTTTTTCCCATCTGTATTAATGCGTGCATCTCGGTTAAGATATATGCAAAATCGAGGCAGAATGCCAGATTTTCAATAAAACAGTCACATAATGTTGTTCAAGCGAACTGCCAGCTTCCTAATACAGTTCTATGTCAATAGTCAACTCCAAAAAACAGTACAGCTGTAGTGAGGTGGCTAAAGAGAGCAACTACAAAAACAATATTGTTGGTTCTGGTGTCTCTAACTTTGGAGTAAAATAATGGTTGGACTAGAAGACCTCCAAGGTTCCTTCCAACTTCGATTCTCTCCTCTCCTCTCCTCTCCTCACCTCTCCTCTCCCCTCTCCCTTCCCTTCCCTTCCTTTCCCTTCCCTTCCTTTCCCTTCTATTCTATTTGACTCTGGTGGATTAATCTAGTAAAGATAAAGGTTTCCCTGTCCAGTCATGTCCGACTCTAGTGCTTATGTCCATTTCTTGGCCAAGGAAGCATTGCCTGAAGACATTTTCCATGGTCATGTGACTATATGCCAAAGGCGCATGGAACATTGTTGCTTTTCCACCAAAGTGGTACCTATTAATCTACTTTCATTTGCATGCTTTCAAACTGTTAGGTGGGCAGGAGCTGGAGCAAGGAATGGGAGCTCACCGATTCTGCAGTGCTCGGGTCTTGAACCTGTGACATCAAGTTCAGCATCTTTAACTGCTGAGTCTGAGCCTAACTGTAGAGTAAAACAATGGACTCCAGTGGCTGATGCTATTTCCCTCTCATTCTTGACAATTCCTCTACCTTTCGGGGTAGAGCTGAGTTTGTTACACACTATCTCATTTCCAGGGCTGCAATCATCCTTCAGAGACATCTCCAAAATGTAGATGACATCAGAGACCTTCAAAAGATGTCACCAAGTTGTAGGAAATTATGAACTACTTGATTAACAATAATATTATTCACTAAATATGATATTTAATGCAAAGGGCATATAACATTACGGCTGGTCCCACAATATAATTGGATACAATAATAATGTATAATAACATTAATAATGTTAGGGCTGTTCCCACCCCATGATCCAGAAATGGGATAGATCCATGAATTTAATTCTCTTAAGCAGCCACAGCTAGAATGGCAAATGGTGAAAGTCTTTGGATGATGTAGTTTGACAGTATCTGGAGAGTAACACTTCTCTGGGATAAAGTTTGGTTTCTAAATATCTTCTGACTGAATTACAGTCCACAAAGTTTCAGGCTGTGGTAATAAATCATCAGCGTCATTTTTTTTCATAGGATTCCCCCTTCTTCCATTTTTGTCACCCAAGTGATAACATTGACAAAGCTAAATGGGAAATATTAGTGGCTTAACACAGTTGTCGTTGCTTTATCCTTTTCTAAATTATACTGAGGTTAATTCTCTCTCTCTCTCCTTCCTCCTTCCCTCTTTCCCTGAGTGTGTGTGAGTGTGTAAAGCTGGAGAGGAGATTTTTTTTAAAAAAACCACAGCAAGCAAAAAATCCATTTGCCAGCCAGTTTACTGGCTGCAGCAAAGATCAAACTATTTGATCTCTAGTTGAGAAAGACCTCAGCCTTATAACACAACACTGAGTGCTGTAGTTAATTCCTACCAAAAGGGGGGAAAAAAAGAGAAGAGGAAATTTATGTATGAGCTCTTGAAGTAATGAGACAAAAGTAATGTTGATTGGCCTCATTTATTGCAGTTCAAAAGCTGGTTATCACTGCTGCAATGACGAAGGGCCAAGCGGTGATCATTCTGTATCACCAAGAAATTAGTGCTACCTCCACAAAGTGCATTCAAGAGTTTTCTGTCCCCCATTTAATCTGAAGGCATTGGAAACTAAACCCACCCCCAGTTTAGATTATTATTATTATTATTTTTAATTTTCGGATTTGCAAACCTGGGGCTTTCTTCACAAATATATCAAAAGAAAAGACTTCTGGCATCTGCTTCACCAGATCTTTGTTATTTGGGAGCTATTGTGTTGCAAATCCCAATCCTAAACATTTTTAGGCATTCTATTGTTAACTCGTTTTTTGTTGTTCCACTCCATTTTCTAAGAAACTGTCAATCACTGAACAACAGTTTGGTACTTTTATTTATTCTTGCACATCTTACAGGGGAAATATATTGTCTGCTTAGTATCGCATGGAAGCACTCCTTCACTATTATTTATCTAAAATCTGAATCCGTCTAAAATACATGATTTGGGGGCAGCTGACCGTACAGGTGGCCTTCGACTTGCAACAGTTTGTTTAGTGACCACTCAAAATTACAGTGGCACTGAAAAAAAGGGACTTATGACCATTGCAGTACCCCACATGATCAAAATTTGGCCGCTTGGCAACTGACTCATATTTATGACGGTTGCTGTGTCCATTTTTTGCGACCTTCTCACAAGCAAACTCAATGACGGGAGCCGGATTCCCTTAACAACCGGGTTACTAGCGGATCGACTGCAGTAATTCACTTAACGGCTGCGGTAAGAAAAGTTGCAAAACGGGGCAAAACTCACTCCCCAAATGTCTCACTTAACAACAGAGATGTTGGGCTCAGTTGTGGTCATAAGTTGAGGACCACCTTGTTTTAAAAATAAACCCACGTACAAAAGGTCACATAAAAACACATAGCATCCAAAGTTTTTTTTTTTAAAAAAATCAACTCAGGGTACGATCAATGCAACCAGGAAACAGGTTCCATTACACACTCAGCCTCAAGCACCGTGGCAAGGCCTTGCGGATGGCAAGCAGACTTGGGGCCAATCTGGAGGAATGAATCCACAGGGCAGGCCCCATGGTTCCTGCACCCTATCGAACCGCATGCCAGAGATGGTATTCAGCCGGTTCTGACCGGTTCTTGAGAACCGGTAGCGGAAATTTTGAGTAGTTTGGTGAACCGGCAAATCCCACCTCTGACTGGCCCCGCCCCCATCTATTCTCCACCTCCCGAGTCCCAGCTGATTGGCTGGGTCTTCTTTGGTTGCACAGGAGAACGGAGCTGGAAAGCAGGTTAGTGGGGTGGGGAGGGAATGGAGATTTTGCAGTAACCTTCCCCTGCCACACCCACCAAGCCACGCCAACAGAACTGGTAGTAAAATTCAATCCTACCACTGCCACATGCCCTAGTATATGGGACTTTCTACTAAAAATCCAACTTCGGCAATTGAGGTTTATTCATTGTTCCTTCCTTTTTGGGGGTCATCTTTATACACCGCTATTTACATGTGATCCAGATGCTACACAAGTAAGATAATCCGTGCTAGATTTTGCTCTTCCTTATGCCAAAACAAAAATCAGGAACTCACAGGATAGGATTTTCTCCCAGGGTGATTGGACAGTTAAAAGCCATCTTTCCCAATTTGGAGCCTTCCAAATAGGGTTGGACTGTTAACCGTCATCATTTCTAACCTGAGCTAATGGAAATGAGGTATGGAGGACATATTGGAGATGGATCTAACCCTAAACAAACCAGAACATGGCTTGTTTATGTTTGTGTTTACGGAATAAGCCCTTGTTGTCTGAGTTCACATGTGACATTAATCCATGTTGGAACATCACCATTCCTATATAGCCAATTACTCCTCCTCCTCCTCCTCCTCCTCCTCCTCCTCCTCCTCCTCCTCCTCTTCCTCCTCCTTCCATTTTAATCCTACTGCCTTTATTAGCCGAACGGGATTTTGATAAATTTCAAACAGTGGCATAATGCAACATGAAATAATATCAATCAAATAAAACAGTATAATGCACCTCTCCTTTTCTGTAGCTTAATTCCCATGTTTTTAAGTGTCTTACTTCAATTCTCAATGTACACTTGTATTCCCAGGCTTATGCTGTAGTCTGGGTTTAATATACTATTTGCTTAATGGCCCATTGACATAATCATTTGATATAGATCCTAGTCATACCACATTACCAGGTTGTGATATATTAATATAGCTACTTATTAATGTTGGATGAGAAACCTATTATATCATTATCCATGAGCAATTAGTTGCTATCTAACGCAGGTATATACATTTAGCATAAGTCATTAGGAGGCTGGCGGCTTCAAGCTTCTGGATCTTCTCAGTTAAGATGGAAATCAACTGGAAATCTTTCCAGTTCCATCACTGAGTTGTATGTGGAAAACATCCTTTGCTGCGATTTTACCATAACTGCTTACCAAAAGTAGTCCTTGACTTTCGACTGTAATTGAACCAGAGGTGGTATTCAGCCGGTTCTGACCAGTCCTGGAATACCGGTAGTGGACATTTTGAGTAGTTCGGAGAACAGGCAAATCCCACCTCTGGCTGGCCCCGCCCCCATCTATTCTCTACCTCCCGAGTCCCAGCTGATTGGCTGGGTCTTCTTTGGTTGCCCTGCACAGGAGAACGGAGCTGGAAAGCAGGTTAGTGGGGTGGGGAGGGAATGGGGATTTTACAGTATATCCTTCCCCTGCCACACCCACCAAGCCACCAAGCCATGCCCACAGAATGCCACGGCCACAGAACACCACGCCCACAGCTGGTCGTCTGGGTCTTCTTTTGTTGCCCTGCACAGGAGAACGGAGCTGGAAAGCAGGTTAGTGGGGTG
>NW_020769373.1:111455-125697 GCF_900518735.1 Pseudonaja textilis | reverse complement strand
TGGGATACATGAGCGGTAGATTAGAGGACTTAAGATGAAATTATAACAAGACTAAGCAATCTTTGGGTGGTAACGGTGAGAATCGCTTTAGAAAAGCAGAACCTCTTGAAATCTTAAAACTCCTAACACCAACAGAAATGGAAACAATGAAAAAAAAAATTCTGAGGCAAGATTACAGAGGATTTTGAATTGATCAAGAGGCACTCTGGATTCCATAGGTGGTTGCTCAGATGATATCTTGTAAATCAAGTTTCAAAAAAGGAGAACAATATTTGGGTTGCATTTCCTGGAAGCAGTAAGACCAAGACAGCATTAATTCCACCCATTGACAAGCATCAGGGCGAAGGTTTAGCAGTTAAAAACGCGGAGTTTGTCAGCTGGAAAGCTGACAGCCCAGGTTCGAGACCCCCAGCACCGTCGATGGGGTGAGCTCCTCTTACCTCCCCCCAGCTCCTGCCCACCTAGCAGTTTGAAAAGCATGCAAATGTGAATAAATAGGTACCATTTCAGTGGGAAGATAAGAGTGTTCCATGCGCGTCGGCATATATTCATGCTGGCTACATGGCCACAAAGGGTCTTCAGACAATGCTGGCTCCCTCATCTAGGAAACAGAGGTGAATATTGGTGACATAGTGGTTAGAGTACAGTACTGCAGGCTCTGACTGCTGGATGCCTGCAATTTGGCAGTACAAATCCCACCAGACTCAAGGTTGACTCAGCCTTCCATCCGTCCAAGGTCGGTAAAATGAGGACCCAGATTGTTGGGGGCAAGAGGATGACTCTGTGTAAACCAGCAGTGGTGTGCTACCAGTTTGGACCGGTTCGGCCAAACCGGTAGTAAAAATAACTACTGGTACGGCCGAACTGGTTCCTCCAACGATCAGCTAAGAGGATAAAAGAAGCGACAAGTGTATGGGTGGGTGGGTCAGCTTTTAGTTTCTTCATCCTCTCAGCGGATTGGCATGTTAAGAGCGTGCACATGTGCAAAATCACCCACTAAATCAATCGCGACCAAGGTAGGAACCCGCTACTGGTGTAAACTGCTGAGAGAGGGCTATAAAGCAGTATGTAAGTCTAAGTGCTATTGCTATGAGCATTACCCTCTGGTGTTAGGCACAACTGGACATGGCAAACCTTGACCATACCATCCTACCTTTAAATGAAATCTGTGTTTAAAAGCTGTACACTGTGGTTCTTTCAGTGGGTGTTCTATGCATGACAAGACACGCAGCCACAGAGAAATGAAGATTTCAGCACAAAAGGAAATGCCAATTAGTTATTGTAGAAGAGGAGTAACATATTTTGAAACGGCTTTTAGGAAAAAAAAACAACCCAACCTTATAGTCCCACAAACCATGTCCTGAATAATTACTTGTTATTGGAATGTAGCCTTGTTTTCATCTGGTTTTGGTAATCTTTTTTTTTTTTGTTAGAACTCCCTTCCTTCTGCCTTTCTATTGTTTCTTAAGTTAGTCATGACTCAATTGCTTTTGATTGAATTAGTTGATTTTTAATGAATTGTTAAGATATTTTGCAGGCTCTTTTGGATTGCAGAATGGGGTAAGCATGTGTAAAATAAATCCATGGCTTTGCTAAAAGGGAAGGAAGGGGCCAGGAATTGCAAGTTCAAGTTGTTCTAAAACCATAATAAAAACCATCTCTGTGCAAACCATGTTATACGAAATTATGTTATCCAAGATGAGAATCATATTAGTACATAATCCAGTACTGTACTAAAGCAAGAAATGTGACATTTTCACATCATAATTTTGGAAGACTGAAATTTCCCAGCTGGAAGGATGATCATATCCCTGCTTAAAAAGATGAACAACGATAACCCCAAAATGTTCTATTTTGGGAGGTTCTCTGGCTTGAAGGTGAATATAACTGTCTTCTCCATCCTGATGTTCTCCAGCTAACTGGATTACAATTTCCATTACCCAAACTGGTGGGATATGCTTTCATCCAGAATTGCTGGAAAACGCTAGGCTGAAAAGTGCTGGACTAACAGTACTGAAATAGCTGGGTTTTCTGATTACATCAAACCATTATGTTGTTTGTTCAGTTTGACACATTGTGGTTTGTAAACAAAATAACTGTGGTTTGTAAACTATGATTTATGAGCACTCTACAAACCAGTTGTGCCATAGTAATAAGATATGGTTAAAGTGAGCCCTGAGTTAGTTCTGCTTGTGACCCAGGTCTACATGTTGACTTGCTAACAGCTAGAAAACTTGAATGTGATCCATCTGTTGATTGCTAAACCACAGAACAAAGAGGGTTTTGTTTTTAAAAAGATATAAGTGGCTTCTTGCGTACAGAATGTAAGAAAAATGTTAATAATTTGTCCATTTATGTCAACTATTCCACCTTAAGCATTATGATTATCATAACAGTGTGATAAAAGACAAGGTGCTTTTGAGACGTGCCCACTGACCTATCAGCAAACCTTACAGTGTTATGAGAACAACACACAATCTTAGACATTTCTATTTGTAGCAACTTGCAGCCCAGAAATAAAATGTTGAACTGAGCGGAGCAACAATGAACATGAATCGAATTTCGAAAAGCAAAGACATCAGCATGGCAATTCAATGCAGATGATTCCACACTGTGGTGTTTCCCATACCAACATATGGCTGAGAAAGCTGGACCATGGCAAAACTAGCCAGGAGCAAAATCAACTTGTTTGAGCTTTGGAGAAGGCTGCTGGGTGCATTCCTTGGGCAGCAAAGGTGGCAAACGAACAAGTACTGGTGTGGATAAAACTGCACATATGCGCTAGAAGGCACAATCACAACATTCTACTTTACTGGTTTTGGCCATGTCGTGTGCGCTCAAGCTCATTGGACAGGGCAATCATGCTCAGGATGGCCAGTGGCAAAAGGAAATGGGGACACCACAAAACCTGATGGCTGGGCACCATCAAAGCCAGCCACAGTGTAAAAGAACTGAAAGAAGATTGGAAAATGTGGAGAGAGAGCTGGTCTACTGTCCATGACTGAGTGGATAACATCATCCTCAAGACAGGTACAGATTTCAACGGACAGTTAGGACTGCAGAAAGAACAATTGCAACCAGCCTGCCTTCCATTGAGGACCTGTATACTGCATGAGCCAGAAAGAGAGCTGTGAAAATATCTACAGACCCCTCACATCCTGGACATAAACTGTTTCAACTCTTCTTCTTGAGACACCATTATAGGGCATGTCAAAACAACTAGATGCAAAGTCCCCCCCTCCCCATGCCATCACTCTGCTAAACACCTAATGTTCTGACCCACGCCCTTTTCCGACAAATCAAACACAATTCAAAAAGAACAGAAACCTTGTAATGCTTTTATAAAGTAATTAGCTGTGATAAGCACAAGCCTTGCCAAACTGTGCAAGACTTGCCGAAAGATAACAGACAAGAAATAATTTGCAAAACAAGAATCTTCAAATACAAACTCAGGATACTGGAATGTCCACGAGGCTGGAGTTTCAAAATGTCTTTGCCTTCTGCAAAGAACGTTCATTTCACAGCTGGCTTTTACCTTCTTGAAGGAGGGGCCATTATCTTGCAGCCTTACTCCCAAGTCAATCGTGCTGTTGTAACTGTTCTTTCCTCCGAGCAATCCTTCATGCAAGTGCACTTGGCACAGGCTCCTTGGGAACCTCCTCATCGCTTGCTGCCAGCCCCCACAATCTCTGAAGCAGTCCACTCCCTAATGGTCCTGGCCCCTCATCTGAGTCCTCACTCTCCTCAGCTGTCCGCACTTGCTGCTGGCTAACCACAACACCTAATCCCCACAGCATTCGTTGTACTTGTACAATGACAATAAAGTTCTTCTAATTCTAATTGCCTTATGTCTATTTATTTATGTAGTAGGGCTGTATTGCTAATTACCCTTCTCATCTTTCCCATTACCTTCTTCTACTGGTATCTTATGATCTAACACTTTGTTGTTTGTATCTCGGGATTTACTATTGTGTTTTATGATTGACGATTTATGATTTATCACTTCCTTGTTTGGGTGTACATTGAGAGCTTATGTTTGATTGTACACTGTAATGTATATACACTGAAAGCTTATGCACTAGAGACAAATTCCTCCTGTGTCCAATCACATATAATTCTATTCTACTCTTTCATCATCGTATCTACTTGTTGCCATTTAGTGATCTTAGAGATCTGTAGATCCTAGAGAACTGATAGCTTATATAAAGTATGGCAGCATTTGATGGGGTTTAATTTGTAGAGAAGACTTCGGTCAAGAGCCCAAACCCAACTTATTTTAGTTTGAGCTAATATAAATCAATATTTCATGAGAGCATCCTCTTAAAGTCAGTTGAAGATCACTTTAGGAAAGGACTACAGTATCCCCAACAGCTCAATGGCGAAATGGAACACACTTATCTCTGTTTCCAGGTGATTTGCTTTGGAAGCATTCCCGTACTCCAACAGCATTTGGGTCATTTAAATACAGTCCCCAGCCATGTGGGGTTTAATTGTAGAACAATGATGCTCACACAGTCAGGATTACATTTAAAGGTCGTTAAAGGCAGGATAGAAAAAGCTTTCAAAAAAAAAAAAAAGACCAGCAATTTTTCTGGGTGCCAAATATAGATTAAAAACAATTGTTTCTTCTGCTTGAACTTAAACCACTGGCAGCCATATGTGTAAGCAAGTAAAGTTTTTCTACTCTGCTGCTACATAGATTGTTCACTGATCTTTATTTCTTTGCCAGTTGGCTACGGAATGAGAAAGTACAATAGATTCGAGATAAAGTTATTTTGCATTTCTGATGAATGCAAGTGCTGTACTATCTACCTTGCATTATACTAAAATGCATGCATACACACACACACAAACACACCGGAAAAAAGGAGAAAAATTAAACCACATTTTTAATTAACTGATAACCTATTAATCAAATTTTTGCAATGTTAGGTGACACATTATTCATTTAGATAGAAAGACTGTGAACTTAACTAATCAAATCTGATTTGCTCACATATGCTTGATTGAAATACATTTTAACTAGCATATACAAAGAGAAAAATCTTGGATTTCTTACCTAATCTTCAGAGAAGGCTGCTGAGTTAATAAGGGCAGTATTTTTTTTTTTTACATGAGACCACCATTTCTTAATCTGCATATCAAAATCAAGGGCAACTTAATTGCAAAACACATATTCCTGAAATCTAATCATTATACCGCTTTAGGGTATTTTATTGAAGCATGTTAAATTATGGACAGAATATTAATGATGAAGCTAATCAAACCCAATTAGTCACTTCTAACAATAGTCACATAAATATACAAGTCAGGTACTAAAATACCATAGATGAGGTTTTAATTTTTTTATATGAAATTCATCGGGTATTTATGAATTGCATACTTGTTATTTTTAATCTAAAATCCAAGATGGGTCATTTAAAAGAAAATGAGGTTTTGAAGACAAATGGTTGCCCTTTATAGTTCTTGTATTGATATTTTCAATTTTTGGGCGTGATATATGATGTAAGTACTAAATTTGCTTTACTATTACATTTATGAGGAAATGAACTAATGAACGATAGACTGGAAGATTAGTAAGCAAGAACACTTTTAGGATTTTTTTGTGTAGAAAACACGGGAATACAGTGTCCCTGTCACCATATCAGCATGGGTGATGTGGTTTGTCTTTTAAGGTTTGACACAGTGATCAGTAAAAAGTGAAGAAGTTCTAGGCCCAGAGTTGTGATCTTATTATTAGGAGCTGCTTATTAGCATTGGAAATTCTCATGTCGAGGCATTGTTGCCTTGTGAGCTAAGTTATCTAGGTCTTAAGATGGGAGTATTTTTATGGACTGTGTAGAATTTTTCCTTGGGTACTCCATACTTGAGAATATTTGCAGTTCAGGTTTGAATTGTGGGGTCCTTGGTGCTCTCTGAGCTGGGCTGTTTTCTTGCAGATGTTTCATTACCCAGCTAAGTAACAGAGAGAGAGAGTGCGGTTTCCTTTCTGTTTCTATACTGTGGCTTGCCTGTCGGTCTTGGTGCGAGGGTTGTTTTCTTCTTGATAGTTGCTTTGAGGTAAGATGGGTGGCCTATAAATTTTATAAATAAATGAATAGCTATTTGATTAGATGTTGTGTAGCCTGTTCAATCAAACACTAAACAACAGCCTAATTAAAGAACTACCAAAAAGAAAACAAGAATCCCACCAACACTGACAGGGCAAGCCACACTGTATATAAACAGTGAGCAAATCCCACTCCTTTGTAGCACTGAAGATGTTACCTAATTGGGTACTGAAATGTCTGCAAGAAAAGAGTTACCTGAGAAGAAAGGTTGGAAGAAAGCTTCAGTAAGTGTTAGAAACAGTAAGCTTCACAACCTTGCTGTCTGTCCTAAGGTAGCTTGTTACCAAAAGATATATTCAAACACATTGCTCTATCACTAGTACTAATTAAACTCTAGTCACCTTCTGAAGATATATTGAAGAGCATCACTCACAACTGAGCAACACAACACAAAGAGGAAGCAAACCACCACCAGAAGACTTTCCAGATTTGATTACCAATTTTACTGGTTTATTTTGAATTATTTTGAAC
Source organism: Pseudonaja textilis (assembly GCF_900518735.1). Next base: position 119,116 of record NW_020769373.1, on the reverse strand, counting down.
TTCTGGACTGTGTTCAAAGGCAGCCCTGTGCACAATGGAGTAATCTAACAAGAGTTTTAGCAGGATGCATATATAATCCCTTTCTTTCACTCTGGAAATCCTCAAGTGATGTAACAGAAACACTCTTGAAGTACTTAAAAACCAGCCAGCAAGTTCTGCTCCAAAAGCTATCAACCTGACCTCATCACCTGAACAATTCTGCCATATTTATTTATTTATTTTGTCAAGCATGTTTTAGATAACAGATATAATTGGAAACATGATTAAGAGTACATGAAATGGGTACGAATAACAGGGGACATTAGGACAGGAACGGTAGGCACATTGGTTCTCTTATGCACGCCCCTTACAGATCTCTTAGGAATGGGGTGAGGTCAACAGTAGGCAGTCTAAGGTTAAAGTTTTGGGGGTTTGGGGAAGAGACCACAGAGCCAGGTAGTGCATTCCAGGCATTGACCACTCTGTTGCTGAAGTCGTATTTTCTGCAATCGAGTTTGGAGTGGTTTATCTTAAGTTTGTATCTATTGTGTGCTCATGTGTTGTTGTGGTTGAAGCTGAAGTAGTCATTGGCAGGTAGGACATTGTAACAGATAATTTTATGTACTACGCTTAGGTCAGACCGAAGGCGTCGTAGTTCTAAGTTGTCTAAGCCCAAAATGCAGGAAGCTAACTTTGGTTAACTTTCTTTCCAATTCTGACTTTGGCCAGAGCTGGATAATAGCATAAAGCCAATCATCAACCTGGTTTTACAAGTGAGATAGTCAAAGGCCTTCAGGTTGAAATGAAAATAACATTTGCTTGAATTCTCGGAGCTCTCTGCAGAGAAATCTCGGGCAGGGTTGCACACACAATGTTATTATATATTAGGATTTCCAAACAACATTTGTGGAGGGTTTTATTTTTTGTCACCCCAAGTTCATTAAAGAACAAAAAACCAAAGGAATCATTTGTTATTGAACCATTTCCTTAGCTCTCTTTTAAAACCATAGATACCACCCACGAGACCGATTTTGGTTTTGGCATAAAGATGGAACAAAAATCTGTGGTTTCACATCAATTTGTTTCACAGCCTCGCTTACAATTTCTGTTTTTAATAAAGATTAATGCAATGCTCAGTAGCATTTGGAAGTTGACTGGGAAGAATTAAACAAAACTGGTAGGGAGTCAGTAAATAGATGCCTTGGGCAAGAGAATACGGTTTGGTAGAACAGAACAGATGGTAAGGAACAATACAAAAGGTGAAAGAAATAAAAGGAATAGTGGGCACTCAGGGAAATAGATTGAATTTTAGCTGTGAAAAAAGCATCGGGCTTGTTAATGAATATATGATATCAAGCGAACAGGGAAAATACATTTGAAAGGGTTTGCGTCACTGTCAGAAACAAAACATAACCTGCAAACAAAAGGGATAGGTAAGAATTTTAAAATAACAGTTGGTAACGAATTCTTGAAAATGGAGCTGTTTATTATCGGTTCCTTTCCTCCTGCTCTGGGGTCAAGAAGTTGCATGAATTCATGACATTCCGGGCAAATGGGCTGGTTTAGCTTATTTTCTGAGGACTTCTTGCCCAGTTTTTTTCCTCTTTACAATAATGACCCAGGAGTGTACACTTGGAACTGAAGGTCCTGTGTGTAAATAGATTGCAACCAGATGAATCACCAAATTTCTTCCTTTGGAATGGAAGGGAAAAGAACTGATTTTTTTTTTTTTTGGGAGCACGATAGATAAGAAAATAAGCATCTGTTGAGTGCTTCTCTTGATTAGAAAGGCAAGGTATGGATTTAGTCATGTATAAATTAAAAGATAACAGATAATCAGAATTGGAAGGGATCTTGTAGGTCATCTAGTCCAACCCCCCTGCCCAAGCTGGAGACCTACACCATTTCTGACAGATGGCAGTCCAATCTCTTCTTGAAAGTCTCAAGTGATGGCGCTCCTACAACTTCCGAGGGCAACTTCTGTTTCATTGGTTGATTGTTCTCATTGTCAGAAAGTTTCTCCTTATTTCCAGGTTAAATCTCTCCTTATTCAATTTTCATCCATTGTTCCTTGTCTGGCCTTCAAGTGCTTTAGAAAATAGCTTGACTCTTTCCTCTCTGTGGCAGCTCCTCAAATATTGGAAGGCTGCTATCATGTCTCCCCTGGTCATTCTCTTCACTAGACTAGCCATGACCAGTTCCTGTAATTGTTCTTCATACGTTTTAATCTCCTGTCCCCTGATTATCCTGGTTGCTCTTCTCTGCACTCTTTCCAGAGTCTCAACATCTATTTTATAATGTGGTGATCAAAACTGGATGCAGTACTCTAGGTATGATCTTATTAAGCTTTATAGAGTGATATTAGTACCTCACTTGATCTCAATTGTATCCCTCTGTTAATACAATATAGGATTGCATTAGCTTTTCTGGCTGCCGCTGCACACTGTTGGCTCCTATTTTAGTTGGTTGTCCACTAAGACTCAAAGATCCCTCTCACAGTTACTGCTATTGAGCCTGGTTTCACCCAGTCTATATGTGTCCTTTTGGTTTTTCTTGCCTGAGTGTAGGACTTTACTTTTCTCTACATTGAATTTCATTTTGTTAGATACGGCCCAGTGTTTTAGTCTGCCAAGATCCATCTGGATCTTGAGCCTATCTTCTTGGGTGTTAGCTATTCCTGCCAGCTTAGTATCATCTGCAAATTTGGTAAATTCCCCTTCTATTCCCTCATCTAAGTCGTTGTTCTGACCCAAACCCTTATCCAATAAAACAAACACGAACCAAAGGGAACAGAAACCTTTTAATGATTCTTACGAATCCCCGGTTAAAAGGCTGCTGCAAACTAATTAACTTTGATAAGCACGAGCCTCGCCAAAACTGTGTGAGGCCACCAAGAATAACAGATAAGGTTACCTAGAAATATTTTACAACACAAGAGTCTTCAAATACCAACTAAGATACTGCAATGTCCACAAGGCTCGAGTTTCAAAGCGTCTTTGCTTCCTGCAAAGAACGTCTGACTCACAGCTGGCTTTTATCTTCTTGAAGGAGGGGCTATTACCTTGCAGCCTTACTCCTAGTTGCCTGTGCTGCTGCAGCTGCTCTTTCTTGCGAGCAGGCCTGTGTGCATGCGCACTTGGCACAGGCTCCTCGGGAACCTCCTCATTGCTGCTGCCAGCTCCCACAATCTCTGAAGGCAGCAGCCCACTCCCTAATGGTCCTCGCTCTGCTCAGCCATCCGCACCTGCTACCGGCTAACCACAACAGCCGTTCATGAAGATATGGAAGAGTAGTGGGCCTAAGTACCTACACTTGGATCACAAGCTGTATACTGTCATTCTTGAATTAACAAGCACAGTTGTATATAATCCCTTATCCTGTTTTAGTGGGTGAATCGATCAGAAATCTGTATCCCGCTCTATTCTGATGCTACGCCTAGAGATGTCAGTATCAATCTAATATCAGATTTTCCTTTTTTTAAAAAAGAAATTGGATGGATTTGAAGCTGTCATTATAACTCCTTTGATTCTTGAGTTGAACTGGTGAGGGTTGCATGTGGAATGCCCTTCCGGTCAGTCCATTTAAAAATATACAGGTAGTCCTCAACTTACGATGACTGCAATTGAGCCCAAAATGTAGGTCGCTAAGTAAGAAATTTGTTGAGTGTGTTTTGCCCCATTTTACGACTTTTCTCGCTGCATTTGTTAAGTGAATTGCACCCCCAAGCCACACCCACCATGCCATGCCTATCAAGCCATGCCCACAGAACAAAATTGAAAATTGAATCCCTTCACTGGAATTGCACGTTTCTGGTCATAAATGTGAGTCAGTTGCCAAGCATCTGAATTTTGATCACATGACCATGGGGATGCTGCAACAGTCATTAAGTGTGAAAAATGGTCATAAGTCACTCTTTTCAATGCTGTTATAACTTTGAAGGGTCAATTTTGTAAGTTGAAGACTACCTGTATTGCAAATGGAAAAAGGGTTTTCCCTGTCCAGTTTTTTTCTGATCCCTGGGAGGCGGTGGTCATTTCCGTTTCTTAGCCAAAGGAGCCAGTGTTGACCAAAGACTTTTCCGTGGTCATGTGGTCAGCAAGACTACATGCTAAAGATGCACAGAACGCTCTTTCCCTTATCCTCTCCTCCCTGCGTGCCCTAGGATGGAGAGGGGATGGGCCTGGGTCCTCCTCTGACTGCCCAGCCGGCCTCTGCCCTTCCCCAGCCTCCTCCACAACCTCCGGAGCCACACTTCCCCTCCCTGTTGGCTGTTCCTCCTCTGCCTCAGAGTCAGCCTCTAACAGGGGGATGACAATTGGAGCTCACACTGTTGTGTGACACTCAGGTCTCAAACCCAGGTTGTCCACTTTCCAGCAGTCAAACTGTGTCCTTAAACCACTGAGCACGCATACACACACACGCCTATACAGGAAAACATATTGCAAAAAAGAAAAACTAGGAATGGAAATCCTTAATTTTCTTTATTCAGGACAAACAAGTCCAATCTATATTCACATACTTCTGATTTAACGTCAATGGGTTAAATTAACTACACACTTGGTCTAAAGATACATTTCATCTTCTTAGAGAAGCATCTGCCTGATATCTCTTCTTTTTTTCCTCGTGTGGAATTTTTAATGGAGGCATTCGGCAACCATCTCATTTTGTCTGTATCATAAGGACGATATAGTAACTCGTTTTGCCTTGCGAAATGCTTGTCAACTGCCAGATTGCAGACACAGAATATTTCTGTTACTCACTAAAGCAACCATTAGTGGCACACCCACTGGTGAAAAGTTGTATGAATTGACACAACTGGAGCCATTGGTGCGCTTGCTCACTGTATTTAACAGATGCAAAATGGTGAGCCTTGCAATAAATTTACTATACTGTATCTCATTTGTTTACTTCATGCTGGGTTTTGCTGTATAATGGATACAGCTATTTACAAATACCGTATTTTGTTTTTTGTTTTTGTGGTTTGCTCGTTTGCTTCAAACGTTCAACAACATTTCGGGGACCTTCAGTATCCTTAGCATCTCAACACCACATATGAGATATTCCCTGATTATAAAGTTGATTATTTAATTAGGGCCTTTCTCATAATGCTGCAAAGCTACAGCAAGATGGAAAGGAAGGTCTTTAGCAAAAAAAAAAAAAAAAGAACTACAAAAATAGGAGTTATATAAAATGGCAAGAACTCTAAGTCAACTTGCTGGTGAGGGGCAGATGATTATATAATAAGCACAATCAATAAACCCTCTAGAACAGGGGTCCCCAACCTTTTTTGTGCCACGGCCCGGTACCGGCATCACACAATGATCTGCGGACCGGTACCGGCATTAGTGCGCATGACCAAGGCAAGACGAGCCAAGCAACCGGCCAGCCAGCCATCCCCCGCTTCTCCCCACCACCTTCAGCTCCTCCTTTGTACCTTTGTCGATGGGCTTCGGGTCGCCCAGCTTGCCTTGCCTTGGATGCTGAAAGCATCCTCGTGCCTTAGTTTCGTTCGAAGCCCCCTCCTTCGATGAAACTGAGGTGCGAGGATTCCTTCAGGACCCAAACACCACTTTCCAAATGGAAAAGCTCACCTGGAAGCACTTTCTCGTCAAACAAGATGGCGGTGCCCAGCAAACCGGCGGCCCAGTAGGAAATATTCCACGGACCGGTACCAGTCCGCGGCCCGGTGGTTGGGGACCCCTGCTCTAGAAGACCCCTGTTCTAAAATGTCTTATTTAGTAGTATTTATCCATCAGTGGGGTGAGAACTCTAAAATGAGTTTCATTTGGACTAAAATCAAGGTTTCTGTTCTAGTTAATTATGACCATTGAGTCACAAGCTCAGTTCATCTCAATAGCAAAGTGCTTTAAAAACCCGACTTTTAAATCGATTCCCTTAAACAAGTTTCAGTAAGCAAACCATGTATTATCTGGCTCATTAAGTGCTTCTGGTTCCTTCTTACTTCTAACAACAGGCTGCTTTAAGTTCTGCAGCTCTTTTGTGGAATCCGTGGAACTTGCAATCTATTTTGTCATAATACGAAGTTTTGACTAGTTATCTGCACTGTATACCCCACAATATACAGTACATATATTTTGAAGATGTGATGTCCTTGAACCTAAAAGAGGCTGGGAAGACATTGTCTGAGGAAAGGCACTTAAACAAATTAAAATAGTATCTTATTTATTGAAAACATTTATAGATCTACCCATGTTACACAGTATCAAACTCTGGGCAACTCCCAAATGATAGGAGTGACATTGAGTAAGTGTCCTATAACCATGATGGCAAACTTACGGCGTGCGTGGCACGCAGAGCCTTCTCTGTGGGCACATGAGCTGTCGCCCCAGCTCAGCTCCGCCGTGTGTGCATGCATGCATGGGCCTCCCACCGGCCAGTTGGTCTTTGGGTCTCTGCCATCACTGTCCTATAAGGTTAAGATCCGGTTCCATATATTTATAAAAATTAAGGTTTGATCATATGAAAGATGTGAAAATCCACTGGATGTTTAAAAACTATATTAAAATCTATTTACCTGTTTTTGTATTATGCTTTCTTTTGCAACATATATTACTGTATAGGTCCCCCCCCCTTCTGTTCAATTATGTCCAATTCTTGCATGGACAATGGACAATTTTCTTGGCAAGATTTTTCAGAAGTAGTTTGCCATTTCCTTCTTCCTAGGGCTGAGACAGACAGGGTCCAAGGGCATCTGGGCGGCTTATAAGGTGCGGTGATGGTCATTCTAGAATACAATAAATTATATGAAATTATAATTAGCACACTGAATAACATTTCTTCAGTATGTTTATTGTAGTTTTAAATTAATGAAATTAAAGAATTGTAATCTTGCATGTTTTGGAGATAGTGTGAGAACAATGGAATCTAGTTTACCTTATTTGCTAGCTGGCATAAGATCTATCGAATGGCATTATATTTGTAATAGTTGAACAAATACATTTATTCACTTATTATTTATCTGCCCGACAGGGCTGACCATTGCTGGAGTTGATATCAGTGGGAAGTCTGAAAGGTTGGCAGGTGGAGTATGATGGGATATGCAGCCTTATTTCTGCTGTGGATGATGGGAAAGACCGAGACACAGTCTAAAACTCAACCGGAATCAAAGTCCAATGTCGTATCTTGGGGTGCATCCTTGCTATGGCTGTGGATGATGGAATAGATTCAGAGGCAGTCTAACTCAGCTGAACATGAAGTGAATTAAGTCCAACGGTCTCACATGTTGGGAGTTCAACCTTCCTAGGGCTGGAGATGATGGGAGAAACATAGGGTAGTCAAACTCGGCTGAAAATAACATGAACCAAAGTCCAACGTCACATCCTGGAATGCAGCCAGTGCTTACTATGGCTGTGGATGATGGGAGAGACTCTTTATAGAGAGGCTGTCTGATTTAGCTGCGATTGTAGCCCAAACTCGAGGCCACCCATTTTTCTGCTGTGGATGATGGGAAAGGATTAGAGGCCACTAGGGATGAAGTGCATCAAACTCCAATGTTACATCCCGGGGTGCAGACTTACTATGGCTGTGGATGATGGGACGGGCACAGGGCAGGCAAACAGCTGGAAATAAAGACCACTGAACTCCAACGTTACATTCTGGAGTGCCGCCTTACAATGGCTGTGGATGATGGGACAGGCCTAGGGCAAACCCTCCACTGGGAA
>NW_020769373.1:82587-103433 GCF_900518735.1 Pseudonaja textilis | reverse complement strand
TATCTATCTATCTATCTATCTATCTATCTATCTATCTATCTATCTATCTATCTATCTATATTTGTTTTCTTTTTGCGGGTACTTACATGTATGGCATTCAGCTTTGTTTGGGTATTTTCCCACGTCATTATAGTTGTGCTTTTAAAGTTGTAGCAACATTTCGGCAGAATCTCATCTTCCACCATCAGGCTTCTGTATTGTGTTCATCTGTGAGTCAGACTTTCATAGCCATTTCAGTTTTAAATTTGGGGCTAACCTACTGCTGTGCCAGAATGGTTTTTTCTTCATCCTGATTATATATATATATATATAAATATATTTATGCAGGTCCCGTCTTATACTCTCAGGGACTACAGATACATATCAGGATAGTTAACCCCTAGTTAGGGGAGTTTGATGCTTTCCCAGTTGCTAAAAACAAAATCTAACTTTTTTTTTTAGACCAGACAACAATAAAAAGCAAATGGAGCTAATAAGAAAACACAGCAATAAATCGATGGCATTTACTTGGTTTAATATTTTATTTTTGTAATAATAGTATTGATTTTTTTCCTAAGGAAAATATGTTCCATTTAGGAAAGGAAATAATTAGAAATACTCTAGAAAGTTGTTTTTTTTAAAATATACATTGGGGTATGTATGTGTCTTGAGGAGGAGAGATGTTGAACAAATAAAAAAGTTGCTTTATTTGAGTTAAAAGTTCATCAATTCTCTTTCGTGCAACTTATCTGATCCATAAGTTACACTGGGTAGTGGTTGGATTCATGCATCACTTTAATTCATGATTTTAATCACGGTTTTTCAAACAAGACAGTAGTTGTGATGACATATAACATTGTTTCATTTCTGCCTTAGAGAATAATTGGAGTAATTTCCTCCTTTTCTCTAATATTGAGAATTTGAATGTTTCAAGCCCAATATTTATTTTAGATATATCAAGTGTTTTTTTATACAATGCCTGTGCAGTTGTTTATTTATTTGTGAGGATATTCACAATTATGCCCCCTTGTGGTTCCCAGGAAATATTAATATAGGTTTAAAAGTGCAAGCTTTTAAATCAATTGGTGCACCTCCTTTAAAGACCTGTAATTGTTCTGAAAACAAAATATGAATTTGTTTCTTATGAGATGGGTGGCTATATAAATGATTTAAAAAAGCAAAAATATCTTTTTACAGTGTTCGTGGCCCCCAAAAGAATGATTCTTGATTTTTTAAAAAAATGTGATTTGGACATTTAATGCACACCAATATGCATGCACCAAGTTGTTAAAATTACATGCTTGAAAAAGTACGGTTAAAATTTCCTAGAAATAAGTTTGAAAACTACCCACGCATTTCAAATATGATACTAAGTAAACCAACCATTAGTATTTGGAAGTTGTATCTATCATTTGTGAAGAGGAAAAATGTTACACACACTTACTATGTTGCAGACAAAATAATGAAGTCATAATTTCTTTCCATAAGCACAGTTAAACACCTAAATCCATGATTAAGCCTCACCTTGTTCATAAAGCTATTGTATAGTGATGACTGGGAGACCATGGTTTGCATTAACCGTAGCTGAGTGCAACGTATTTCTCTGAAGCCAACTTGGCTTATGTATCGAAGCTCCATCAGTCCAGCTATCTGCAGAAGGAGCTACTAAACTTCTATTACGTTCGTTTAGGATAGAATAATTGAATCATAAAAGTTGGAAGGGACCTTAGAGGCCTTCTAGTCCAACCCCCCCCTGTTCAGGCAAGCAGTCCTATACCATTTCATACAAATGGTTGTCCAATCCCTTCTTTAAAAAAAGTCCAGGTCAGATATTCATGTTATGATAGCTGGAATTACCATTGGTCAGTTTGGGTTGAAAATTCGTAACTTAATAAGGTATGCATATGCTATTTAACAAGTGCCAGATAAAATATCTAGAAACCATTCCCTCCACACACATTAACAACTATTTGCTTCTTGCTGCCTTCTTCCCTTGTCAATGATTTTAGTCTTCACATCTGTAAATTATGTGCTAGAATACCTTGGAGTGCTATAAGGTCAGACCGTAAATCTCAGCCCCTTTTCTTACAGATATTCAGATATTTCATTCTCTCCCAACCGCATCTTTTCTCTTTCTCTCTCTCTCTCCTCAAATCCCTGGAGATTTATTTATTTTTTTCCTAATTCTGACTATTCTTCTTCCATCTGACGGAATGGTGCTTACTTTATTAACCTTATGCCATATTAAGAAAAACAGCCTGGTATGACAATTAGTCCTTGATGTGATGGCCAACATCGAGCCCAATATTTCTGTTGGTAGGTGTGGCATTTGTGAACTGAATTTTACCCCATTTTATGACCTTTCTTATCTCTGTTGTTAAGTGAATCACCGCCACTGTTAGTCGGTTGTTAAGTAAATCTGGCTTCCCCATTGACTTCGCTAGTCATAAGGTCACAAAAGCGGGACCAGGTTACCCCGGAGCACTGCAGCCATCATAAACACAAGTCAGTTGCCATGCCTGTCTCAGTTTTGATCATGTGACCACGGGGATGCTGCGACGGTCATAAGTGTGAAAACGGTCATAAGCCATATCTTTCAGTGCCATTGTAACGTCGAACGGCCACCAAAGGAACTGTTTAAGTCAAGGACTAACCGTATTATATTTCAGAAGAAATTGTAGCTCATGGACTGTAGACTTTCTTCTTATATATACCCTGTTTCCCAGAATATATGACCTACCTTGAAAGTAAGTCCTAGCTTGATTTTTACATGTGCGCCCAATAAAGCCCTACCTCCAAAATAAGCCCTAATTAAGATCCCGCCCACTCCAGAGTGCACAGGTAAAAATTAAGCTAGGGTGGGGATAGGAGTAATGGAGCTGTCCTACTATTTACCTTTGGACAGTTGTAGCCAGGCCCCACACACCCTGACACCTGCCTTGCCGGCCCATTTCTTCTGCAGTCAGAAAGGCTGTCCAGGCTTTTCTGAAGGCCTCTGTAACTGAGAACAAAGCTTCAGATCGATCCAGAGCTCTCTTATCGGCTGCAGAAGCCTTCAAGAAAGCCTTGCCAGCCGCAGAAAAAGAAGTTCCTGAAGGCCTCTGACAGCGAAAAGGAGGTCGGAGGTGATGCACGCAAGTGTGGTTAGTCACTGGATGACATCCCCCCAAAATAAGACCTGGTGCCTTTTTTGGTGGCAAAAAATATATAAGATGGGGTCTTATTTTAGGAGAAACATGGTAGTAATAACAAGCCCACTTGCAATTAAATATGTTATGCCTTCCTTAGAATAAAAGAAGTTGCCAGAACCAGATCGATGGTCTACCTGGCTCAATAGGACCTTCAGATGAACCGATCGGAGACTACCAGTCTCTACGTACATTGAATTTGTTCTTCTGTCAATCGCGTGCTTTGATTTGCAGAACAGTAAACAAAGTGCAAAGTAAAGAGTAAAACAAAGAACACGGTGGCTCAGTGGCTAAGACGCTGAGCTTATCGATCAGAAAAGTCGTCAGTTCGGTGGTTTGAGTCCCTAGCACCACATAATGGAGTGAGCTCCTGTTAATTGTCCCAGCTTCTGCCAACCTAGCAGTTCGAAAGCATGTAAAAATGCAAGTAGAAAAATAGGGACCACTTTGATGGGAAGGGAACAGTTTTCCGTGCGCCTTAACGGCGTTTAGTCACGCCGACCACATGACCACGAAGACGTCTTCGGACAGCGCTGGCTCTTCAGCTTTGAAATGGAGATGAACACCAACCCCAAGTGCCAGAAATGATCAGCATGGATGTGAGGGGAACCTTTTACCTTTACCTAAACAAAGTGCTAAAACGGAACCAAACCCTGATATTCTACCTTGGCCCCACCGATTTTCTATAGAAAAACACCCCCTCCATTCTTTCTTCTCTCCCATCTCTCATTTTGGTCTTATTTATCAGCCATTTCATTTCAAATCTGCTGAGTGTCGGCGTAAGTTGCCGCCAACCATTACATTCTCAAAAATGCTTCTAGACACACGTAATAGTATTAAATCGTCATTTTTCTTCGAAGCCAGTGAACTCAGTGCTGGAGACTGGTTCCTTCTGCAGCTAGTCTGAAGTTCAGTCTTTCCAAGCTGGAAAAATCCTCATCCAAGACCTTTTTGCCAATCAGAGTAGATCCAATTGATCTGCAGGTGCAGTAGACCCATTGATCCGACTCTGGCAACTTTTTTTTATTTTAATGAAGGGATTTCATATACGTTTTCCTTTGAGTCTGCCCTTCCGTCTCCCTTTATGGGAGATATCAAAAGAAGGAGAATGGAATTAAAGTGGATCATTGTTGCTGATTTTTATCTAAGGGGTTAAAGGTCGTCGAAAACAGCATATGTTCCTCTGCTCTTCTATCGATGGCTCATATCTCCCCAATCTTATTTTTTTTTAAAAAAAGGGAGGAGGGAAGCATATGCTCCCAATTTACATATTTACTAATTAAGGAAGAAAAAAAAAAAGCGTCCTGGAAACATTAAGCAGACAATCTTGGATAACCTTTCACATTGCGGCTAATGGATATCGCCTGGAAATTTTCCTAGGAGGTCTTCTAAATAATGTAAATGATTATGAATATGTAACTAGTTAATATGCAGCTACGAAAGGATTATCATGTAGATGTTAATGAACATGCCGCACTTCACGGGCTGCGTTGCCTTCAGCGCTCTCTCTCTCTCTCTCTCTCTGCTTGGAAAGCCCTGCGTTGGGAATCGGAAGGTTTCCGTTGAGCTCTTGTTCCCCTTACGCAGAAATGTGGGGGGGGGGGTTGAGATCTCATCTCCCCCCCCAAAACCATAAAACAGTTTCGTAACACAGAACATGTTGCTTAACGGTAATCGGAACAGCCCTGTTTACAAGCACGTTCAGCATAGGATATTTATCGTGGTCTCAGGCATGCGTGCTGCCGGCCCCCATAACGCCGATGGTACAAATAGTCCTTCGACTTAACGACTGCAGTCGAGCCCAACATTTCCTGTGGCTAAGGGAGACATTCGTTAGGTGGGTTTCACCCCGTTTTACGACCTTTTTTTTTTTTTGCCACAGTTGTTAAATGAATCATTGCAGTTGTCAAGTGAGGGACGTGTTTGTTAAGTGAACCTGGCTTCCTCCTTGACTTTGCTTGCAAAAGGGGATCACTGCAGCCATCATAAATAGGAACCAGTTGCCAAGCAACCCAGTTCTGACCATGGGAATGCTGCAGTGGTCATAAGTGTGAAAAATGGTCATAAGTCACTTGGACTGGAAGACTTCCAAGGTCCTTCCAACTCTGTTATTCTAATTCTATCCTTATTCCTATTCCGTTCCGTTCCATTCCATTCCATTCTATCTCTTTCACTGGTAACTCACTTTTTTCAGTGCCACTGTAACTAAATGACCTGTTGTAAGTCTGTATATACTATCTGTACATGGTACCTCTTAGATAACTCTTTAGAAAGGTAAGATACATATAAATCAAGAATCTCTCTTAATCGTACTTGTCCTAAGTGTTTAGTTTTTATGATAATGGACTTAAGATGATAGAATGGTTATCTATAGCTCTTCGTGCGCTTAAGATGCATAGTTTTATGGAATTCGATAAACAGAATAAGATGACTTGGTTTTCTTTCTTTTTAAACTGGAAAAAAAAAACCATCTGCAACCATGATGGCAATGCCAATATATTAGTCGTATATAACTCTCACAGTGACCAGATTTTTCATCAAAGTGGGTATGTTGGTTGGTTGCTTTCTTTATATAATAAAGCAGGTACATTTACACTGAATGTATGCATAAAATATGTAAGCTCTAGTAGGTAAAAGATACCAATATTGGCACCCAAATATTCCGCTCTCAAAACAGGAACCTCCTGGGTTCTTCTTCTGTAAACAATTCTTGGTAGCTTTCAAGTCTGCTTTGGAAGGTTCCCCAGCTCTTAAAAAAACTCTTCAGAGAGACTTGAGAATTAAAATGACAAGAGGGAACCTTATAGAATGTGAAAAATCTCTCTATGTACACAAGCTCTACTATTAACCCTGTGGATTCCACTGTTTCTCTTTCACTACTAGTAATCAGGCAGGTTAAAACTGAACCAAGTGTTCTTTCTCAAATTGGTGATTTCTAGATCAGTGAATTTTTAAACTAAATGGTCCTAAATTAAATTTAAGCTTTCTCCTAAACTGAATTAAACTAAAAAGTCCACACAACTGAAAGTTGAAAAACATTGTGATTCATTGGAATTGTAACTTCTAGCATTCCCAACCCTCAAAAGTCTGTACACTAAATTTGAAAAACATAAAATAAAAGTAGTGGTTAAAGGTTTGGGATTATGAGTAAGACGACTCAGCACCCTTGGCCACAAAGCTAACTTTGGACCAGTCAACTCATAAATTCTTTTAAGGCCAATTTCACAATTGTTAATGGTGGGATAAAAACTGAAGAAGGAATGTTATGGATAATACGTCCTTAAAGACGGGATGGAAATATAATGAGTTATTAATAACATTTACCTAATTTGGGTGGCTGGATGGAGCTGAGTAGTCCAGAAATTGTATTTCAGAGGTGGATGCTATCCATTGCTAGATGAAAATCATGGAATATAACAACCATAATGCATTTTGTGATTTTGTTTGTGGTGGCCACATGGTGACCTTTTCATGAAATCTGAAGACTGCAACATGACAGAAGTTTATGTTTACTTACACTTGCGTCCATGTTATGCTTTTGAAAAATACGAGCCTGTATTTTTTTTTTTTGAACTTTGCCAGAGTGATGCTGTGATTTAGACCCCCATTAGTCCAAAAATGACATCTATTTTAATGGGTTCTTTTAAAGAAAACAGACAAGCAAGTCCTTCATAAACTACGTTTGGTTTGGGTTTTTGAAAAGGTCGGGGAATTGAAAGCAGATGTGTAGATCAGTACAAAAAGGCCGGCCTTATCTTGTATGGTGCCATCTTGTTATGGAGCATGCATTGTATCAAAATCTTGAGTGGAAGCTGCCGTAATTTATTCTGTGGTTATCAGTCTGGATTAGGGCATCGTGATAAAGTATGCTGCTTAAGAATGAACATTCCTGCGCCTTTGGGCTGACAAATAAAATGTATAGCCAGACGCTACTAAATCTATAAGGCTGCTGCTCTAGTTTCTAAAACATTGACTTTGCAGCTGTGTGCTTAGCCTTCTCTTTTTCATGAGCAGTTATCTGTTTTAATGACAGGTGGTCACAAGCTGCCAAGAAAAAATCCAGCACTGGTAAGTGAAAAAATATTTGATTGCATGCCTAAAATATCAATGCAAATAGCTTATGTGCACTTTAGAAATATATATATATATATATGTTCTTTAGAAAATTAGCCAAATTCATATAATACTGCATTCTGGCGCATCGTTTTGACTCTGCTTGGCTTATTAAATTGCACCCATTGCATTGCCTATCTTATAGCTTTAATTCAGCACTATAATCATGTTTTTAAAACCTGCACCTCTTTAAAAAGACGTTCCATGTTCTTCCAGCTAGAATAACTACATAAAAAGTCTTTAAAAAAAAACCCTCTGTGAACTTCCAGTTCCAACCATTTATTTTTCCTATGGTTCCAAGAAAATTTAATACTCATGATTGAGTATTTAAATGGCCTTGTGGGACATCCAAGATGTCTCCATAAGTCCAAGTTTAGGTTATTGGCTTTGCTATTTACAAAGGACTTTCACCCACTCCACTTGAAAGGTGGTTCCAGTTTATCCAATGGCTGTGAATGCATATCCTTGTTTAAAGCCTTAGTTAAACTGAAGATTTTAGAGGAACACTTATCCCTTAAAATATTCCTCGGCCTTTTCTTTTATCGCTTTTACGTGTAGTTTTTTTTTAAAAAAAAATTAATAGAAACGGCTTAACTAAATAAAAAGTTTCACATGGCCATCTAACTGGAAAAGGGACATTCAAAGGTAAACAGTTGTTTGTGAATTATGAGAGGTATCCTTCCCTCTTAAAACATTCGAAATTATGCAACATCCATGCTGTGTTTGCTTGGATTTTACGGAAGGAACAACAGGAGTTTCCTTGATTATTGTCTGCAGGGTTATTGCAAAAATCACAGCAACTGCCCCCTTTAGTGGAGAGATTAAACTTTTGGTTATACACCATCAAGCATATAATATTTTAAATTTATTTTAAGAGGCTTTTTCTTCATGCCTGAAAGACCTCCCGAACAAATAATTTATAGTTCAGAACGTATCAGATGTTTGGTTTTGATGAGGAGGGGCCTTCGTTTAAATGCACATGAGCTGCCACCAGAGCATAAGGAGGAGAGGGAGGGAGGAAGGGAGGCTCAAGGCCATCTCATGCTCATCATATTCAATTGTGGCCATCGGTTTGTTAAAAAACGGTTTAGAGCTAATACGTTGTTCTGCTGCTTAAAATTCAGAGGCTGCATTAATTTCCAATAAGATGGATATTATATTGGTGTCTATTGGTGCTGCCGGAATCAAGCTTTTGTTTTTAACACTTTCATACCCCTCCAGAACCTTTTATCGTGAAATCTGATGTACAGATTTCTTCACAGAGAGCAGCATCCTTTCCTTCCTAGCTGATGTTCTAGATGTTCAGCTGGGACTCCCCCAAAAAAAGAGGGTCTTAATTTTTGGAAGAAGTTTCACGCATTTCCTCATAATTCACCTCCACTTCCTATCTCCGTGCAAGGCAGTAGACCATAAGAAGAAAAATATTGGAGTTGACTCCCCATGAGACCACCAGGCCAACTGTTTCTTCCTTTTAGTCTGGATGTGCTCATTTAGCTAGATGAGACAGACCGAGAAAGCCCATTCAAGTCCACATCCAATGAAGAGTCATACAGAGTGTGGTTCAAAACAAGATCAGGGTTATCCAACCTTGGTAGCTTTTTAAGACTTACGGACTTCAACTCTTAGAATTGGCTGGAGAATTTTGGGAGTTGAAGTCCACAAGTCTTAAAAGTCGCCAAGGTTGGACACCCCTGATCTAGAGGCTGTATTGCAATGTTTCTTAATCTTCAGAAATTTTGAGTAGTTTGGAGAACCAGCAAATATCACCTCTGACTGGAGATTTTACAGTATCCTTCCCCTCCCACGCCCACCAAACCATGACCTCAGAACTGGTAGTAAAATTTTTTGAATCCCACCACTGCACCCACCCGCCCCCAACCCAAATTATATGTGGCAGTTTGTCACCATAGCTTGCAAAGCATAGTTTCTGGTTCAACTTAGAAATGCGTGTAATATAGTTCCATGTTCATAAAGTTAATCAACATTTAGAACTGACAGTATGTTTGTCTGAACTTCCCCTATAGGAAGAAGGTTGAGAGTGACTATGAAGCACTTCAGGACAGACTCAGTACTCTGCCAGATAAACTTTCATACGATATCATGGTAGGTACGGTTTAGTATCTGACTCTTGATTGTTTTTTATGCCTCTGTTGTGTGCTTATCATTCATAGGCATGGTAGTGCAATCTAGAACCATCTAGCAGATTTTCAAACAGCCTATCTAATTCTTTAAAAAAAAACATATTTTATTGATTAAATTATTAAAACATTGGATGCGGTGTGGTTGTCCTGACATTCCTTTTTTGTCATACATGTTATAATATATAATACATATTTTATACACAGTTATACATTTGTACAGTTAGTTTTTATCTGTAGTTATTCCTTCTATGAATCCTGTTTATTTTTTATTCTGGGTCCTTCCTATCTTTTCCCACCCTTGATAAAATTTATCCCATATCTTGTAGTATTCTGTCTTATCCTTATTTTTTAATTCCAGAGTCAATCTATCCATTTCGGCACATATCAATATCTTCTTTATCACCTTACCTTCATTGGGAATTTCTCTATCTTTCCATTTTGGGGCAAAAGTAATTCTTAGTGCTGTGATAATGTGTACTATTCTTGATGGCTTCCAATGAATATATGTGAAGGAGAAGAGCAGGCAGATCTGGGGAAGCAGAGTTAAGCATGACATCAGCTTAGAGTTGATGTGTTCCCACAAGTGCTCCAAGTCCAACCCCATTGACCCTTATCTGATGCCAATTTAGTGTTGAATTTGAGTTGTGTCTATAAAACAAGTATAGTTGCCGACTATACGGGATGGTTCTCATCTATGTTTCAAACCCATTAAGCCAGTTCTTTCCAAAGACATTTCTGCAGTCATGTGGCCAACATTACAGAGCGCTGTTACCTTCCCACCAAAGTGGTACCCATTTATCTACTTGCATTTGCATGCAAGATTGGCAGGAGTTGGTGTTGTGTTTACATCTCGAACCTGGACTGTTGGCTTTCCAGCCAACAAGTTCAGTGTCTTAACCACTGAGCCACCATGCCGTGTCTTGTGTATAGACCTGAATAAGCTGCAACCTTCCTGTTACCCTGATTCTTTGGGTCTGATTCTGACATTGTGCTTTTTTCCTTTTTCGGCTTAGATTCCTATCAGGTCTATAACATTCTATGAAGTCTGGCCTATTTGATATAATAATGATATAACCAAATATTCATATTTGGTAGTTATTTTGCGGAGTCTATAATTTCATTTGCGATAGACAATAATTTCCTGTGAAGCGAAAGAAGAAGAAGGGGAAAAAAAAGCTTTTAAGTCTTGGTTATTGATTATATAAAATAGTTTACACTGAGAGAATCTTAATTTGGGAAAAACTTTTTATTCTGGCAGAAAGCTTGTTGCCATGAAGTAATTGCTTGTGTAGCATCAAGCATATCTGAACATGATTAGCTCACTAGTTGGTTATATAGTTGATCTGTGAAATATGCAGTTAGATGATACAGTGATAGGGTTTTTTTTTTTGGCAAGTGAGATATACATCTAATTAACAGTTTTGCAAAATACGCTGAACGACTCCTGGATATTCATGAAAGCACATCATATTTAACTAATAGACACAGCTGGTCCTTGACTTATGACGACAATTCAGGCCCCAATTCCTGCTTCTTTCTTAAGTAAGTTTTGCCCCTTTTTAAGACCTTTCTTAGAATCCCTGCAGTCACACGGTTGTTAAGTGAATCTCGCTTCTCCCTTGACTTTGCTTGTCAGAAAGTCGCAAAAGGGAATCACACAGCAATGGTCATAAATACGAGCTAGTTGCCAAACACCTGAGCATCCATCACATGGCCCCAGGGATGCTACAACGGTTGTAAGTGTGAAAAGCGGTGGTAGGTTACTTTTGTCCCCGCCGTTGTAACATCTAATGGTCACTAAATTGAATGAGTGTGTAAGTCAACAATTACCTGTAGTCCTTTCTTTTTCTTTTTCTTTTTTGAAACATTAGCATGAAGGTCAAACTGCCCATAAGTGAAATCTCCCTCCGTAGATGATTTTTACAGCTTTCCTTTTTCCGTTGTTACTTCGACAGGTCCCCTTTGGTCCTCTTGCTTTCATGCCAGGAAGACTTGTTCACACCAACGAGGTTACAGTTCTTCTTGGGGACAACTGGTTTGCAAAATGTTCAGCAAAACAGGCCGGTGGCCTAGTAGAACACAGGAAAAAACGTAAGTATCTTCCCAGTTTTTGATGACAGTCAAAGAAACAGTAAAGATCCTGATCTTCTTCTTTTCCCCTGGATCTCACCCTCAGGTTCCTTGACGCCTAGTCTGCTGAAATGCCTTATTCCTGGTTCTTTTGCATCATGCAATAATCCTGGAACTTTTCAGTCTCTAGAGGGTGCCCCTGTTTTTTTTTTTTTTTTAAATCATCACATTGTAGTATGATTGCAATAACTTCCAAATGTTAGGAAAGGAGGCTCCAGTTGGTGCAAAATGCAGCAGCCCGCATGGTTTTTGTGCATACTCCGGTGTGCACATGTATCACCTCTCCGGTGAGAGCTGCACTGGCTGCCGATTTGCTTCCGGGTGCAATTCAAGGTGCTGGTTGTCACCTTTAAAACCCTTCATGATTTGGGTCCGGGTTAGCTAAGGAAACATCTCTTGTCAGTCATATCCACCCGACCCATTAGAGCGAGGAGGCAGGGAATGTTGTGAGTCCAACCCCTGAGGGAGATACACCTGGTGGGACCCAGAAGAAGAGCCTTCTCCGTGGTGGCTCCCTCTCTCTGGAACAGCATGCTCCCAGAGATTAGTATGGCCCCCACTCTAACACTCTTCCAGAAGGCGCTGAAGACCTGGTTTCGCCAGCGGGCCTGGCGAACCCAGAAAGGGATGGAGCCCATTAAATGGCTTGTGTGATCTGCTAGTCACCGGGGCGGGATGGTGGTGATTTTATTATATTAATGTATTTGATTCTTTTTTATTCGTTTTATTGTTTTAAATGAGGTTTTATAGTCTGTAAGCCGCCTTGAGTTGCCCTGTGCAAATAGGTGGCAATATAAATTCAATAAATAATAACAACAACAACTATATACAACAACAATATACAATTTTGATCTGAGCATCTTCTGAATGTTATAGCAGATTCCGGTTTCCGTGGGATTGAGGTTTTTCCATATATTTGTCAAATGTTTGTGTGAACGGTAAAAAAACAAAGCAGGATTCGTTGTCTGAACACCTAACAAATTAAAATACAAAAAAACTTTTGAGAATTACTTTGCAATTGAGTCGGTGTGTGTCAGGATGTTCTAGTGAGATGGGGCTGCAAATGAATTCACAAAATGGCAACACTGATTGCATTAACATATGGTACTGTAATATTACTCAATCGTAAATTGCAACAGGCAGTCTTTAATACAAATATTGGCACCAGTCAAAATTGACGGCTGGCATAAAATGCCATGTTACGAGATAAAGCTTTTAGATTCTGTTTCTGTTTTATGTTTTGTTTCGTATATTGCTTCTTTATCTTACAAATGATTAGAGGCATTCATCAGGTATTTTTCCCTATTAGCTAAACTGTTTCTAATTTTTCCTAAGATTTCTTGGGTTTTTCGTTCCTTGGAAAACATACCTATGGAGATATAGCAGTTTATGATGATTCTCCTATACTTTTAACACTTGCTGTGATTTTACTGATTTAAGTGTTTGATTTCTGTTGTAAATAGCTGTGGGTTATTTTTACCAGAATGAACGAGTAATGCATTTATAAAAGAAGAAAGAAAGATATTAACTGGAGAAAAGTAGCCAAGCTAGCTTTATGTACATGTATATGTATAGTAACACATTAACAGAGTTTGAAGGGACCTTGTTGGTCATCTAGTCCAACCCCTGCCCAAGCAGGAGATCCTACACCATTTCTGACAGAAGGCAGTCCAGTCTCTTCTTGAAAGCTTCTGGTGATGAAACTCCCACAACTTCTGAAGGCAACTTCTGTTCCATGGGTTGATTGCTCTCACTGTCAGAAAATTTCTCCTTATTTCCAGGTTGAATCTCTCCTTGATCAGTTTCCATCCATCCATTCCTTGTCTGCTCTTTAGGTGCTTTGGAAAATAACTTGACCCCTTCCTCTTTGCAGCAGCCCCTCAGATTTTGGAATGTTCATGTATCTCTATTTAAGTATGTATGTAGAAGGAGAGGACACAATTCAGGTTCGCAATACATGGGCTACAGTCTGGAGTCCTTGGTGCTCTCGGGGTTTGGTTATTTGCTTGCAGACGTTTCATTACCCAACTAGGTAACATCGTCAGTGCTAGTGAGTGGAGTGTGCAAAACCTCCTGAGCACTGATAATGTTATATACTCAGGTAATGAAACATCTACAAGCAAACAACCAATCTTAGAGAGCCCCAAGGACCCTACAGTTCAGCCTGAGCTACAAATATTCTGTTGCATGGGCTCTATTTTCTACCTCTTACCTTGTACCAGGGGTGGGATTCTACTAGTTCATACCTATTTGCTAGAACCACTTGTTAACATTCTAAGCAGTTTGGAGAGCCGGTTGTTAGAAGAAATTATTGGCCTAATCCTGTAAGGAAGGCAGGAAGGAAACATTCTGGTGTTGCTTACAGAAACTGCCTCTCCGTTAACCCTTATTACATTCTTGGCAGGACTAGACTTCCTGTCT
Source organism: Pseudonaja textilis (assembly GCF_900518735.1). Next base: position 89,461 of record NW_020769373.1, on the reverse strand, counting down.
CAGGAATGGAGTTTTCCTTCTCCCTCCTTTGCTGGTACTTTGCTTGTGTGGAGTGACCATTCAAAGTTACCATGGCACCGAAAAAAGTGACTTACGACCATTTTTCACACTTACGACTGTTGCAGCATCCCCACAGTCACGAGAGGCCAGGCGAGGAAATGCGTGCCTCGATGTGAGTGATATGGAGTTGGCCACGCCCAGCCAGTCACATGACCACCAAGCCATGTCCACCCAGTCACATGACCACCAAGCCACGCCCACCAACTAAGCCACGCCCACCGAACCGATTGTTAAAAAAAATTGAATCCCACCCCTGCCTTGTACGTTTTAGGACTCAAGGAGAAGCATCATGGCCGTGAAATGTCCAGGAAAATATAAAACATGCAAACATTTTTCCCTTCAGAGTCCTAATAGCTGCTTCGCCTTGACATTCCTGACACAGGCATCCAACCCTGTTCCATGCCAAGAACTGGGTTATTGGGGCAGTCCATAGAACACAAAGGTAAGCCCCGAATGATGCATCATTGTGGTGTTCAACCACATTGCAGGTCGTCCTCAACTTACAACCATTCATTTAGTGACCGCTTGAAGTTAGAACGGCACCCCAAAAAGTGGCTTAGGATTGTTTTCTCCACTTACGACTGTTGCAGCCAGATTCATTTAACAGACCGTGTTACTAATGTAACAACGGTGGCAAGAAAGGTCATAAAATGGAACCAGACTCACTTAACAACTGTCTTGCATAGCAACATAAATGGGGGGGAGGGTTGAATTGTGGTCGTTAGTCCGAGGACTACCTGTAACTGTATCCTGTGTCGTCCTCACCTTCCCTGTGTGACAGTGATGTTTGCCTAACCTGTGTTGCTTTAACAACCTTCTCTTCTAACAATGGAGAGCAGATAAATTGTGTAGGGAAAGAGCAGATATTCCGCACGGATACAGTATTTATTGAGCCCTGGTGGCGCAATGGTTAGAATGCAGAATTACAGGCTAACTGTGCCCAATGTCAGGAGTTCGATCCTGACCGGACTGCAGGTGGACTCAGCCTTCCATCCTTCCGAGGTCACTCAAATGAGGACCCAGATTGTTGCGGGCAAGAGGCCGATATTTGTAAAATCGCTTAGAGAGAGCTGTAAAGCACCGTGAAGCAGTATATACTGTACGCCTTCAGGGCTGTGGTTATTGCTACCGTTGGCTAATGCATCCGTGCGTTATCCAGTCCCCATCCAGGTGCATGGCAGGCGCACCTTGTTTGTTGTCGTCCATCCATTTCCCCCTCCCCTTGTGGGGCCGAAGCCGAGAGTGGATTGGGACAGCAGAGGACCCTTGGCCGACACCGTTGCACCGCTACTCGCACACCTTCATAAAACCCTTTTTATGCCTCCAGGCCCAGGTCGAGTTTGCTTATGACTCTCTCTTCCCATCTCTCCTGCTAATACAGGATGCCTCCCACACCGCCACCACCCCTTCTGCGGTGACCGCCAGCCCTGCTACCAGCAGCGACGACCAGCATGCTTCCAATTTTTTTTTTTTCCTAGCCTGGGGAATGCTAAGCAATTCCCCCCCGCCCCCCCATGCGAGGCTCCTGCCTTTCTGCAAGCTGCACGATAGATAATGATCGAGCGGCAGAGTTTCCCAACAGGGAGTTCGCGCGCGAGAAACACAGCAGCTGCTACTCTGTCACCTGTGTCACTGTTTTCCAAAACACAAGTGCCTGGCTGGAGTGAATAACTGGCACTTCTACGTGTGCGTGTGTGTCTGTGTGTGTGTGTGTGTGTGTGTCTGCCACTGCCTTCGAAGATCTCGTCTACTTCTGAGTGTGGCTCTTTGAGGGGGGGCTTTGATTACTTTAATGGTTCTATCTTATGGATTTTTATTTTTATTTTACAACTCTGTAGTATATCTGATGTGGTAATTTAAAATATGGTAGCATTTTGTCAGTCTTCTCTCCTGATACTCAAGCTGAATGTCATTATTATCCTTTGTATTGTGTCAGAACACTCTTGAAAATCAACCAATAAATCTAATTACTAATACGCACAGTGACGCAGCTGTACGTCTACAGTGGACACATTTCTTTTTCCGTCAGCCTGGCAGTAACTTGTTTTCACTTGATGTCAAGAGGGAGGTGAAAAGGTGGACAGGGACAATATGCTTAGGGCATTAATACCAGTGTTGGGATTCAAAATCGGCTGAATCGGTTCAGCTACCAGTTCTGTGGGCGTGGCTTAGTGGGCGTGGTGTGGCTTGGTGGGCGTGGCAGGGGAAGGTTATTGCAAAATCCCCATTCCCTCCCCACCCCACTAACCTGCTTTCCAGCTCCATTCTCCTGTGCAGGGCAACCAAAGAAGACCCAGCCAATCAGCTGGGACTCAAGAGGCGGAGACTAGATGGGGGCGGGGCCAGTCAGAGGTGGGATTTGCCGGTTCTCCAAACTACTCAAAATTTCCGCTACCAGTTTTCCAGAACTGGTCAGAACCTGCTGAATAACCACCTCTGATTAATACCACCTTGACTGCCCAGGTTTCCTGGGAAGGAACGTTTTGTTAGGGTACGCATATAAGATGAAGAACGTTGCCAGAATTAACCGCTATGCCACTGCCAAAATGTAACAATAACAGTATAACAGAGTTGAAGAGACTTTGGAGGCCATCTAGTCCCACCCCCTTCCCAAGCAGAAGACCCTATACCAGGGATGTCAAACTCCCAGCCTGATGGGCCAGATGCGTCACACGCTGGCCACCCCCACGCCCGGTTTAGCGAAGGGGAAAAAAGTCGCGATACGTCACGTGACAACGCAAGTGTGACACTCCTGCCCTAGACCATTCTGGACAAACGGTTGTTCCGCCTCTTCCTGAAAACCTCCAGTGATGGAGCAGCCACACCTCCTGAAGGCAAAGCTTCCACTGGTTAATTGCTCTCACCGTCAGTAAATTTCTCCTTCGCTCTAGGTTGGATCTCTGTTTAATAAGCTTCCATCCATTATTTCTTGTCTTGTCCCTCAGGTGCATTGGAGAATAGGCCAACCCTTTCCTCTCTGTGGCAGCCCCTCAAATATTGCAAGATTGCTGTCAAATCACCTCTAGTCCTTCTGTTTGTTAGGCATATCCGATTCTTGCAACAAGATACATTTAAGCAATTTCTTCCCATCACGAGTTTGTACACTATTTCTAGATTTCTAGGATGTAATATTCGACCAACCCCAAATCAAGATTTCTCCTTTAAATCTTCTGCCCCTGCTATGTTTAGTGGTCTGTGATTTGGGTACAAGGGACCTAGTGCAGAGGCATATATTTCGCGAGGTAGCAGATTCCTAGCTTTTTCTGTGATCTAATGTTTGGTAACCTCTTGTGGCCTCAGCAATTGAACGGAGCATAACATTTAAAAAGAATAGTCACAAACATGGCCAATGAGAATTCTCAAAGTGAGAACCTAAGTTCCTTCCCTTGTTTTTTGCTTATTATTTTGCTACTTGAACCTACTATTTTCAGCATTTTTGGTTGCCTATATAATGGAGTCTTTTGGTTGCATTGCCAAATACATCTCTACTCCTAGCTAAGTCGTGAGTGAGTTGTTTGGCTATTGAGTACATGAATCTAGACCTCATGAGTTCTTAGATGTTTGACTGCATTTCCTATTTTCACTGGTCATGGAATTTATTATCTGCTGTAATATATGAAAGCAAACTGCCGTACATACACAGGCCTTTATATAAAATAAAAAAAAACCTTGCTAAAATCGGAATTCCAAATAAATATTGATGTTTAGTAGTGCCAACGAGAATGACAATGAACAGGACAGTTTCAAAAAGTGGGAAGAAAAATATTTAAAAGCAGATGCTAGAGTGAAATGAAATGAAAATTCTTTATATGATAAATGTGATCATAAAAACATAATTCCTGTTCCAGAGCTTGTTTATATTATTTTAACCATGTTACACGTTTAGGTCTCTAGGCTACTGAGAATTATGACTGAAGGCCATATTATTGTAGTAGGCCAACAAATAATTTTTCAACCACATGCCTAAAAGAATTTGTAATTTCTTGATAGGGAGCCCAAACGGAACAGAAAGATGCTAGATAATACATTTTGAAAACTGTAGAGTATACTTGGAAATCACATTTGTTTTCCATACCTTATTATAATCTGTTAGATATGCTTTTAATATATTTCAAATATTCTGCTGAGGACCCCTTACCAAAGGCATGGTTAAAATCCAGATACACTTAACTTTGGTGCCAAATGTTTCTCCCTAGTCCCTTAAAAGCAACTAAATAATAAGTTACGTTAAAGAAAACCTCTGTTAGTATTCACAGACACCCGCGTGTCAAATTAACAGGACTTTTTGACAACACAGTATCCTGCATCATGTTGACCTCCACCTCCAACATATTAAGGAAAACAGTGCTCGAGCTAAGTTTTTTTTCCCCTCCGACTCCTGCTAAAGCAAGGCCACAGTTGCGTCTCCAGCCAAAAGCTACATTAGCATGCTTTTTACACTATGCATCTGTGTCTTGATTAAGTGTGTGATGAGTTGTATTTCATGCATTCTAACAACATGATTGAAAACAGTTTACTCTCACAATGCTATTGCATAAAAGAATGATACAATACAGAGTTGTTAATCAGACGATTTTCACACTAATGTGTCTGATGGAGGACATTTTCTTTTTTTTGTAATTGGGGAATGCACTTTTACCTGGAAATCAGTCCTACAAAAATATCATACATAGAATTGTATTATACATAAGTACACACATTAGTATTATTATCATAGTTGTTATTATTACTGTTATTATTAGTGCTATCAGCATTATAATTACTATATTGTAGAAGTAAATTGATCCAGACAATACACTGTTTATTAAGCACTTACGTACTTTAAATTTAGACAAAATGTATAAATAAAATTTTAAAAAATAATAATAATACTTTGAGCAAACATATTTAGTGATAAATTGAATCCTCGGTCTCTCAGGAACTGGAGATAATCCTTAATAAAAAGAGTATAAAAACTTAACCTTAAAAGAAAGACACAGAAAAGTAAGACGGCACAAGAAGGTGTAGGAGTTCTGTTAAAATTAAGAAAACTTTGGTAGAGTTCTGTGCTATCAGGCTTTTGAAACTCTGAGCAAGGAGAAAGTTCTTTTTAACCAGATTTTTGTCTTCCTAAAATCTCCTTAATATATAGTATCTCTATCCCCTTAGAGATGTCTTTAAAGCAATAGGTTTTCTGCCTTTTACAAGATTAGGATACAGTAATATAGGATTCTGATGATATTGTATAGATGTATGAAGTAGTAACATCCAAGAAACTTTTCTGAGGTCCCATGATATAGAGCGAGATCGTGTTTTAGTAGAAAGTAGATCATGCAGAAAGTTTTAATTTCTAAGGAGTTTCAGGGAACTTACAGCCTTTAAAAGAAGGAACAAATTGGATAAGAAAATGAGAGCACAGCTAAACCAATCTTGATTCCTTGAACATATAGTCATAGCTTGAAGCATAATAGCATACATTAAATATCACATATATTTAATAGTGTATGATGTCATGGTACTGTTGTCATGATAGCCACTCTATTTCGACATTATAGATTGGGGTCTCCAACTTGGCAATGTTAAGACTTGTGGACTTCAACTCCCAGAATTCATCAGGTAGCCTTGCTGGCTGGAGAATTCTGGGAGTTGAAGTCCACCAGGCTTAATGTCACCAAATTTGGGAACCCCTGTTATAGGCTATAGTTTTTCAAGTGGTTTTCAAGATTCGGGGCTTAAAATCTATAACCTTGTTAAAACACAAAAAACAATTGACTTTGGCTACTGTGCCCTTTTAAATTATTGTTACTGTGTTACTGTATTGTTACTTCATTTCACAATTAGGTGCTCTGTTTCAAGTTTCCAGAATGCAAAGGCAGTGTGTGTGTGTGTTTGTGTGTGTGGTGTGTGTGTGTTAGCTGACTTTTTGTTATAACTGTCAAAAGGTTTTGTGAAACCTATGTCCATTTATCTATATAAGCAAAAAGTAAAGGTTAAGGTACCCCTGGCACATACATACTAGTTGTTTCTGGCTCTAGGGGACAGTGCTCATCTCCATTACAAAGCCAAAAAGCCAGCACTGTCCGAAGATCATATCATATGGCCGGGCATGACTAAATGCTGAAGGCTCACGGACGCAGTGGCTCAGTGGCTAAGATGCTGAGCTTGTCGATCAGAAAGGTCGTCAGTTCGGCGGTTCGAATCCCTAGCGCCACGTAACAGAGTGAGCTCCCATTCCTTGTCCCAGCTTCTGCCAACCTAGCAGTTTGAAAGTATGTATAAATGCAAGTAGGAAAATAGGGACCCTTTTGGTGGGAAGGTAATGGTGTTCTGTGCGCCTTCGGCATTTAGTCATGCCGGCCACATGACCACAGAGATGTCTTTGGACAGCGCTGGCTTTTCACTTTGGAATGGAGATGAGCACCGCCCCCTAGAGCCAGAAACGAGTAGCGCATAGGTGCAAGCGGAACCTTTCCGTTTACCTTTACCTAAGCAAGAGTTTGCCTCTCATCCTTGAAAAAGCATAGCATCTCTGCAGCTCAAGCTCCCCTATCCGTCCTTAATCTTAGCAAGCGAGTTCACAGAAAGATTTATTATTGTTGAACTAAATCCAGTCTTGTATGTAACTAGAAATTTTGACATGGATGTCTTTTATCCAATGATTACTTTGAAATATTTGGAAGGATACTCAGCCTGTTGCATTAAAAATAACAAGTCAGTCTTGTAGCCCGTTTTTAATAAGAAGGGAACATGTTGGTTGACATGTTTTTAACTTTTAAGTTGTACTTGGATTGAACCGTCTTTGTCCTTAAGTGACCCCATGGCTTGTGTTCAAAAC
>NW_020769373.1:42587-77587 GCF_900518735.1 Pseudonaja textilis | reverse complement strand
AATGGCCATCTTGTAAAATAGACTTTATTTATTTATTTCCCCTACCAGGCAGCAGGCGATGTGGTTGATATCAGAGAAATCACAGAAAGCGGTGAGCTCGAAATGAAAGGTGCGTGTTATTTCTCTATCCTACTTTTGCAACACAAGTTAGCTTGAGGAAATGCTTCTGTTCCTTTTATGTTCGGTATAATGCCGAAAATAATCTACGGCCACTTTAAAGTGGTGACCTTTGATGTGTTTGGTTAGGTTTCTGCAGAGGTTCACAAAAACCATAACATATATATTCATGTATTTGCATATTCACAGTTAGCCAGTGACTGTGTGAATATATAGCCCATCCTAAATAAATAAAGCTTTTTTATGAGGTTCTTTTAATTTTCTGAAGGGTCGCTGGACTTTCTTGCAAAATGTGTTAACGTTAGAGCTGTTCAAAATTGACTAGAGGTGAGTCCTTGATTAGCTACTGCAGTCATAAGCAGCCCCCAAGTGAAACTGTGACTGTGCTTATGATCTCAGTTTAGGTTTTTGTCGCTTTAAAGACCCGCAAAGGTTCTAAATGCGAGGAATTGGTCACAAAGTTACTTCATCACCGTCATAACTGCGAAAGTTACTAAATAAGGCCATTGCTAAACAAATACTACTGGTAGAAGATATTGTGGGACCTAGATGGCTTCAAAAAAAGGAACACCTTGAGTCACTTCTTTTGGATACTGTCCTGGTTCATTGCTAAAGTCTGTGCGTTCTATTTACAGAGAGTTATGTTCACCATTTTGATGGTCTATAAAAATCCCCTATCTGAAATTTGAAAAAGTTGCTCAATCTCGGATGAGATGGGCTTTTTATTTGTATTTATTTGTATCCCGCCTTTATTATTTTTGCAAATAACTCAAGGTGGCAAACGCACACAATACTCCTTCCTCCTCCTGTTTTCCCCACAATAAAAACCCTCTGAGGTGAGCTGGGCTGAGAGAGAGTGACTGACCCAAGGTCACCCGTTGGCTTTCATGCTTAAGGCAAGACTGGAACTCACCATCTCCTAGTGATTGGCCCAAAGTCACCCAACCGGCTTTCTTGGCTAAGGCGGGACTAGATCTCACAGTCTCCTGGTGATTGGCTCAAAGTCATCCAACCAGTTTTCATGGATAAGGTGGGACTAGAACTTCGCGTCTCCTGGTTTCTAAACTGATGACTTAATCTCTAGATCAAATTGGCTCTCTTTTGTTTGATCCTGGAGAAGGCAGCATCTTGTGATTAATAATGGACGGCACTGAATTCCCTCCCCATTGTCTCAAGTTACGTTTATTTTTTTTAAAGTAATACAAGGTTTCCTATTTGGATAATAGCAACCCCTTATTTGTTTGCTATCACATCTCTGGTTTACCAGCAGAACTACACGAAAGCTTTAATAAAACCTTTGAATTGTCTGGTAATTATGTTTACCAAAGCAAACATCACAACAAAACACTTATTTAATTCTTCAGGAAAGCACAGAACTGCTCACAAACCTCATTCAAAACCAAAAATCTGTGCTTTTGAGGGGAATGTTGACGAGAGCGGAACAGATGAAAAACCCAATGGGGACTTCAAATCAGAAGAGGACATTTGGGCCCGACTTGATGAACTGGAAAGGCAAGAGCAAATCCTCGGTGAACTCAGCAGGTACTTTAAGCATGGACTGTTGGAATTTCCAGAAGAAGGGAGAATATTTAGAAGAGAAGCTAAGCTGTAAATGGGTTTTCTCTTTGCCACTGAAACAAGGGGAATCCTTAAATCCTAATAAGAATGGAGAAAGGAGTAATGCGCTTTAACTTAATAGAGTAGAGTAGATTAGGGTATGGTAGGGTAGGGTAGGATAGGATAGGATAGGAAGAATGAAGCCATGGAATACAGTAGAGTAGAATAGAATTAGAATTAGAATAGAATAGAATAGAATAGAATAGAACAGAATTCTTAATTTGGCCATGTGTGATTAGACACGCAAGGAATTGGTCTCCGGTACAGAAGCTGTCAGTGTACATCGAAAGCAAAAATGTACTGATAATCATCATTACAATAATAATACTAATGGGATCGGGGGAGAGTAAAGAATATAATAAGGGTGAATAATAGTACTACAGCCCTACCACACATTCTCCCCACTACTTGTTAGAGCAGTTTGAACCTTGTATCAAGGAGCGATACAGTCAACACTTAAAGTACACGATCCTCGACTTCATTCTTTCTAGGGCACCTTGGGATTTGTAGTTCTGCAAAGGGAGGAGCATGATTATCTTAAAAATGTGGGGGAACTGCTGTGACAGGCCAGTTCACCCAAAATATCTCAGGAATGACTGTCTTGGGAGAAAGAACGAGGCGGTGATGGTTGGTTCTGACGTTTATAAGTAACCCGACAATTTAGAAGGCATTGGCGCTTCAGTTTCTAAGGAATGGCAGGAGGAGAAGCGGTTTTCTGAAAGGTCCAGTTCTCCCATTGGAGGAAATAATTGGGTACTGATCTGATTTAGCAATATAGAACCTTTCTTATGGTTCTAGAGGACCCTAAAGAATTTAAAATCACTAGTCTTATTTAATTATTATTTGACAAAAAAAAACCCCACTTAAAAACAGAGCAAGACATACAGATCATCTGTTTTATCCTAGGACTTAAAATCAATCTTTCATTTATTTTTCCCTCCCTGCTCATTCTTTCTCTAGGATTTCGGAGACTAGCGATGCAAAGGCAGAAGCTGCCTCTTCCTCTGAAGAAGAGAGAGAAGACAAAAAGTTAAACCTGGATATTCTTCCGAAGGACGAAAAACCAAATACTCAGGGCAACTTTCAGAAGGACGTAACTGACTTTGAATCATTCAGAAGTCAGGTTAATGGCCCCAATCATTACAGCAGCGACGATGAAGATGATTTCGCCATTAGTGAGAATGCTGTGCCGACAATATACTTCTCCCACACTGTGGAACCTAAAAGGGTTTGTATTGTCAAGAAGACATGTCATGAAGCAGTGTACTCCAGATGTGTTGGACCTGGACCTTCAGGAATTCTCAGTTTTGCATGATAAAATTCTTAGAACCCCAGGCGCAACACATGGAACCTTAAAGGGTTTGTATTAGCAAGAAGATATGTTAGGAAGGAGGCTTCCCTAGCTTGGTGTCCTCCAGATGTGTTGGACCTGGACCTCCATACCTTTGACCATGAAAAGTGAGAACTCTTGAAATTGCTCCTCTGGTATATCTGGAGTTTCACTACCAATTTGGGGAAACCAGAATGAAGTCTTATGGTTGCCTGATGCTTTCCTGCTGGCTGATGATTGCTGGTGGTGTGTGTGTGTGTAGTAATATATCTGTCAACATTGGAGTAACTATAGGACTGTATATGTTAGCCAAGCTTGGAATGTTTATCAGTTGTTTTCAGTTTTTGCCTTTCCAAATGGAGACATTTTTATTGAGCGGTAAGAGAAAAACTAAATGTGACCAATCTATCCGTAGCGGGGAGAAAAGTAAGCCTGTCAGGAAAGTATGATAGAAGTTGCATATCTTTTAGTAAGTGATGTATTTATTTCTAGCCCAGCTCTAACCCTGGTGAACTCATTAGTTTTATTCATGAGGAAGTTCACAGAAATTCATTTATCTTTTTAGCGGGTGGTAGTTTTGCAAACTTTGAGAACTCCTGTACTGAGCCATTTTTAAAAAAGAACTGTAGTTTACTGACCTGGCCATAATTAGTTAGATTCACACCATCCTATAAATCAAATATACTACCTCGGTTGCAAATATAACACTGAACTATGGTTTAACGCTGCATACTGTGCATAAGAGTTTGATTCAGGGACTTCCTTTCTTTGATGTGCTTATAAGGGGGTCATAATCAGCTTTTCTTTCCATTTCCACCTTTTGATATTATGGTCCTTTGATTTATTTCCTTCCTCTGGCAGGAGAATAAGATTTTACTTTTGCCCCGTTCCCTTCCTGAATGCTCACAACTACTTGTATGTTTTGACATCAGGTACGAATAAACACAGGGAAAAATACTACTTTAAAATTCAGTGAAAAGAAAGAAGAAGCAAAACGGAAACGGAAGAACAGCAATGGAAATGGACATGGGACGACGGAACTGCCAAATATTAAAACGCCAGCAGATATTTATCGGTATGAACATTCTGAACATTAACGTCCTGCAAAGGATGCATGTGTGTGTATATTTGCAGCTAACCTTAACTGAATTGAAATAATATGTCCACAGGAAGTCCTTGATTTGTAATAATTTGCTTAGGGACTGTTCAAAGTTAAATACTTCAGACTGGAAAAAAAAGAAAGAAAAGTGGGACAACTGGGCCTTGCACTTTATAACCATTGCAGCATCTTCACATTCCCCACAATAATGTGATCTAAATTGGGCTGCTTGATAACTAGCCTGTAGTTTCGGTGGTTGCAACATCCCAGGGTCATGTGTTCGCTATTTGCAACTTCCCAACTGACTTCTGACCAGCAAAATCAGTGGGGAAAGCAGGATTTGCTTAGTGACTGCGTGAGTCACTTAACATGTGTGGTTGTCCCGAAGGTGCTTTTTTTCAAGAGGCAACTGGACTTCCTGGGCTTTTTCTTTTGAAGACATTTCGCTTCTCATCCAAGAAGCTTCTTCAACTCTGAAGCATCTTCTTCAGAGCTGAAGAGGCTTCTTGGATGGGAAGCGAAACATCTTCAAAAAAAACCCAAAAACCAGCAAGGCCAGTTGCCTCTTGAAAAAAGCACCTTCAGGACAGCCATGACCTGGATGACTGAGAATCTCCATAGAAATTGTACGTGTGTTTTGCTTAACAACTGTGGCAAAAAGATCATAAAAATCAGGCGTGGCTCAGCCACAGAAATTCTAGCCCTCCTTGTGGGTCAGAAATTGAGGAGGGACTATCTGTAATGTCTTCCTGCAGCTTTAACATCTTTTTAGGCCTATCTGTTTTGTGGTTTTCATACTTAATAGTTATTTATCCTATAAATGATCCAATAAAATGACATAAAGGGATTTGGGAAAACAATTAAACCCCCGGTTCATGTTATTTGCCTGCCAGTTTGGGGACATTTAACAGGTATTGCTTTAATATTTTAAAATGCAGATTATTAAGAGAAAACTGAGCCACTGCCTGTTTGGAACCTAAAACAAGGAATAGTCAGCATAGTAAAATATTAAAAATCATACAGAGATTGTGGGTCCTCAGTAAGATTTCTCAATTTTCAAGTTAGGAATCCGTGTTCGTAATATTTCCTGCAGCTTTTTAAAGAATAGTTTCTCAATTGATCAGTGAATTAAAATAATTGGAGAGTATTTTAGGGATAATCTTTATGGGGGCAGAAACCTAGTTTGAAATGGAACATGGAATCAGTTAGATTCTATGTTCCGTTCTCATATTCATATGTCTGTCTTAGCATCTGTAAGGGCTGAATCTGGTGAGATGATACCCAGCAAGAATCCAAGCTAGAGATGACTTATGTAAACATGACTGGTTGTCCAGGATCCTTTACAAACCAGCAATTATTGTTTAACTCAGAAACGTGGGAGGAGAATAACTAGAGTTGAACTATGAAGCACAGAGTGTAAATTATCAAGTTTAAAGCATAACAACGTTGACTTATTTATATGCAGAGGACATATGATTTACTTGTACGGCTTTATTTTTGTCTGATGTCTATTAATCTAGCCAAGTCAAGTTAGAGAGTCTTCAGGCTGAGTAAGCCAATTCCTGAATAAGAGGTTCAATTTTGCGGAGGTGATGTTTACTGCCAAATTTTGGTGTGAAGCCTGACCTTCTAGGCCAATGCTTGTGTTAGAGCTGGGGACCTTGGAGGTCTTCTAGTCCAACCTCTGCCCAGGCAGGAAACCCTATACCATTTCAGACAGATGGTGGTCTAATCTCTTCTGGAGGCAAGCCATTCCACTGATTAATTGTTCTTACTGTCAGGAAATTTCTTCTTAGTTTTAGGTTGCTTCTCTCTCCTTGATTAGTTTCCACCCATTGCTTCTTGTCCTTCCCTCAGGTGCTTTGGAGAATAGCTTGGCTCCCTCTTCTTTGTGGTAGCCCTTGAGATATTGGAGCATTGCTATAGAATAGAGTAGAGTAGAGTAGAGTAAAGTAGAGTAGAATAACGATAGGATAGGAATTAGAATAGAATAGAATAGGGATAGAATAGAATAGGGATAGAATAGAATAGACTAGAATAGAATTAGAATAGAATAGAATAGAATAGAATAGAATAGAATAGAATAGAATAGAATAGAATAGAATACTTTATTGACCAAGTGTGATTGGACACACAAGGAATTTGTCTTGGTGTAAGTACTCTCAGTATACATAAAAGAAAAGATACACTCGTTAAGAATCAAGAATCACAAGGTACAACACTTAATAATAGGGTTAGGGTTAGGGTTATTATGTCACATCTCATCCTCTGTTTTAATAGACTAAATGTACCCAATTCCTGCAAATGTTTTAGCCTCCTGCCCTCTAATCATCTTCGTTACTCTTCTCTGCTCTCTTTCTAGAGTCTCAACATGTTTTTTTACATCGTAGCGACCAAAACTGGCTGCAGTATTCCAAGAGTGGCCTTACCAAGGCCTTATAAAGTAGTAGTAACACTTCACTTGATCTTGATTCTATCCCTCTTTTAATGCAGCCTAGAATTGTGTTGGCTTTTTGGGCAGCTGCTACACATTGCTGACTCATATTTAAGTGATTGTCCACTAGGACTCCAAGTTCCCTCTCACAGTTACTAGTACTGAGTAAGGTATTACCTATACTGTACCTGTGCATTTCCTTTTTCTTGCCTAAATGTAGAACCTGACTTTTTTCACCCTGGAATTTCATTTTGTTAGGAGAGGCAGGACAACATTTGGTTTGCCGAGTAGGATTCATTGATCTTAGGTATCTTTTTTTAAAAAAAGGATAAAGGAGGAGCAGGTAAACCCGTCGTGTAATTAATTTGTCCCAAAGATGGAGTGAAATTATGGTGAATTTGTCATACGCTTCTCTCCTCGCTTTCTTCCAAATACTTTATTAAAGCTAACATTTGTCCTTTTGCAGAGTCTTTGTTGATGTTGTGAATGGAGAATATGTCCCTCGTAAATCAATTTTGAAGTCTCGAAGCCGGGAGAACAGTGTTTGCAGCGATACCAGCGAGAGCAGCACCGCCGAATTTGACGACAGGCGAGGAATTCTGAGAAGCCTGAGCTACGAGGACGCGACCCATAGCGACAACAGTGAGGGCATCTTAGAAGAGGAGGAGGAGGAGGAACAGCGGGAGCAAAACTCCCTTTCTAGAAAAGCACCTCCCTTGTCAGGAATGTATGAGGTAAAGAGAAGGCCCCAGTCACTCTCTCTCAGCCCAGCCCTCCTCATGGGATTGTCGTTGTGGGGAAAACTGGAGGAGGAAAGAACGTTATGTACGTTTGCCGCCTTGAGTTGTCTATAAAAACAAGAAGGGTGGGATAATAAAAACCAAATAAACAAACAACAATTCTTGGAACATTTCCTCCCTCCAATTTCAATCTTGGATTGTGCCCAGAAGAAGCCAAGATTGATAAAACTGTGAATGGCTGCATGACCTTCATTTGGGACTTGTGAAAAAGAGAGAGAGAGAGAGAGAGAGAGAAAGGTAATTTGACATTGATGAGATTATTCCAGGAATGTCTTCTTTTTCTCGCAGGCTTTCTCAGGGACGGTTGTCGAGAAGGAACCTTTGTCGCCCTCCACGATACCACATCCGGTCCTTGCTCACCCAGTCCTGCCAACCATTTTGGAGCGAAAATCTGAGGAGATTCTCTGCGAAGCTTCAGAAGATACGACAAAGAGAGTTTCAAAATTCAAAGCTGCCCGAATGCAACAGAAAAGCTAGTGCCCATGTAAAGAGTGGACTTGGTTCATTGTCACGAAAACGCGTGGCAAGGGATGGTTTGTATCTAGCTAGTAAGACGGCAGGTTGCTTTGACTTCATATTGTTCATACTTAGACCTCCTGTTGATATTCCTTTTTTTTTTTAAAGAAAGAAGCAAATCTGTGAAGAAGCATTTCAGAAACCTCCTTATTTTCTTAATATCCCCCGTGTGCAGTCAGCACCTTTATACATGTTTGCCTTATGATAACAGCACATGGGATAATTTTCAAGAGAATAATTCTCATGAAGCTTTTTGGTTGTGCGCATTGAAAGCTAAATGCAAGCAGTTTTGTACCAGATGTGAAGTTAAAAAAATATACCATTTGGGCTACTTGAAAGAAACTTCTCAACTTTCAGGTAGAACCAACCATTCTATTTCACGACTCGCTTTATAATGTTTTAAGGCGCTCTCTCTCTCTCTCTCTCTCTTTTTCTCGCCTCTCATATCCCTTATTGTTTTGAAAGGTTTGCTTTTTAGGTGTCTGCTGACAAATCATTTCTTTCCCACAGGTAGGAAACTTCTGATGATTTAGTTGTATAGAATCTATGAAACAGAATGCCACGTTCATGTATTTTGCAGGGATGTTTCTTTGAAAGGGAAAAAAAAATGTATTTTGTAAAATTAAACTTTTCGAGTAAAAACCGAAGAGAAGTGGAGATGGTTTTTCCTCAGTGTTCTCATGTTGAAGCTTCTGGAAACATTTTATGATTTTTCTAAGGGAAAGCCACGGACCTTTTTTCTTTGGTTTGGAACTACTGTGTGTTAATGTCAGGGGCCACTGGGTATTCATGAACAATTTTCAGTTTGTGTTTGCAAACATACACCCTTGGTGCAAGTTAAGGATATTGGCTTTTTATTATTCTGAAGCAGGATCTTTATATGCATCCTGTAGCCATCCTGAAGACTTTAGAACAAGGGTCTTCAAACTTGACAACTTTAAGACTTGTGGACTTCCACTCCCAGAATTCCTCTTCCAATCATATTAGCTCAGGAATTCTGGGAGTTGTTGAAGTCCACATGTTTTAAACTTGCCAAGTTTGAAGAGCCTTGTTCTAAAGTCTTCAGGATGGCTACAAGATGCATATGAAGATCTTGTGACACGAATGAGCCTACAGGAGTTGGTAGCATCTACTTGACCTTAGCTGATCGTGAAAAGCTAAGTAGGATCAATATAATTAGTATTTTGGATGGCGCACCAACAGGAAAACCCAGAGCTATAGATTAAGAGAGGTAAGTAATTGAACATAGATGTAAAGGTTTCCGTTGTCTAGTTGTGCCCATCTCTAGCGGGTGGTGCTCATCTCTCTTAGCCAAGAGAGCCAGCGTCGTCTGAAGACATTTCCGTGGCCATATGCCTCGCATGACGGCATGTTCAGGCACATGGAAAATTGTTACCTTCCCACCAAAATGGTACTCGCATTATCATGCTTTTGAACTGCTAAGTGGGCAGGAGCTGGGGCAAGTAACAGGAGGTCACCCTGTCATGCAGCACTCAGGTCTTGAACCCAGGTTGTCAGCTTTCCAACTAAGAAGCTCAGCATCCTTAACCCACTGAGCCATCGTGGGTGATGAAGCAGTCGAAGACCGAGAAACTACTGTGTGAGGTTCCAATTATTGCTACAGGTATAGTGTTGGAACGAGAGGACCATTTGATTTCTGAGTAAAATTAAACACAAGTATCCCCCAAACTAAGATCAACTCCTGGTGGGTACAAGAGAATATTTGTGTAGTTTTCCTGGAAATGAAATAAAAGGGCCTTGTTGCTTTACATCATCTGACAGTTCCCTAATCTTCAGCCAGTAGGGAAGGAGGTCTGAAGAGCGTATATATATATATACTATTGTCATCCTGATCATTCAAATCAGTCCCAGATTATATGAAGAACGGTCAGGTACAAGTGAATTTAACTCTGTCTGAATGAGAGCCGGTTTGGATCTAGTGGTAAAGGCACCAGCCTAGAAAGTGGGAGGCTGTGAGTTCAAGTCCCACCTTAGCCACAAAAGCCAGCTGGGTGACCTTGGGCTAGTCACTCTCCCAATCCACCTTACAGGTTGGTTGTTGTGAGGAAGATAAGAAGAGGAAGAAGTATTGGATAAAATTAGCCAGCTTGAGTTATTTGTAAAAATAATAAAGGTGGAATACAAATAAATAACATGTATGAAAATTAGAAAGGGCGTACTATACGTTCAACGCCAGCCTTTCCATACTGTAAGCTTTCTAAGTATGCAGAGAAATACCTGAAGTGAGGAGGAAGAGATGAGCACTCTGATGTAAAATATTGTTTCCTTGGCAAAGAAGGTAGGAGAAAGATTAGACATGCCAGAATGACTGAGTTCACACATGGTACTAAGCTGAAGATTTGCTCTGCATAATCTACCAAGCCCTGATTTTTTTTTTTGTTGTTAATGGTTTATTTGGCTGTTGGAAAAATAATACTCCTATGCCATATTGTGTCTATACCTACCAAGTTCAGAATCATGCACAGATATTCCCCGTGACACTCTATGGAAGAAGCAAAAGTTGGATTTTGAAGAAACGAGGTAGAAGGAGTATCGTTACTTTTCAACTCCGGTGTTGGAGAAGACGCCTGAGAATACAAACCAAGAAAGCAAACCAATGGATCATCAAACAAATCAACCCATAGTTCTTACCCAAGGCACAAATGACCACATTATCATACTTCAGACATATTATGCGAAGACCCAGCTCTTTAGAGAAGGCTCTGATGCTGGGAAAACTGTAAGGAAAGAGTAGAAAAGGGTAACCAGCAGGCTGGAGGATGGACTCAAAGGATCGATGAGGACGTCTTCGGGAATGCTGAAGGACCAAGTTATGGAGAAGGTCTACCTACAATGACTTGAGTCATATAATAATTTGTCTGGAGTTTGCACATTAAGTCGTGATTGACAAACCAGTGAGTATCTTTTAACGCATCACATTAAGCCAAGAGTGTCGAACTCAAGACCTGGGGCCCGGATCCAGTCCAGGGGGTGCTTAGATCTGGCCTGCAAAGCTGCCCTGAGACAGCGATGCCGCCCTCCCGAGCTCCGTTTTCGCTGACAAGAGAGTTGCAAGAGGCTGTCACAGCCAAAAACGGAGCTCGGGAGCCAATTTTCTCTGGTCGTGCACTCTGAGACCACCTCAGGCGTTCACCCCCCCCCCCCCACAAGAGTGACGTTGAGCTGGCCACGCCCACCCTGGCGCCCTGAGGTCAAACACAACCCTGATGGGGCCCTCAATGAAATTTGCACCTAGCCAAAAGCAGATTAGCCCCATTTTTTTTTTGCTTACCATATGGGATTCAGCCACGAGTGCCATATGGTTTCTGTGTCAATTGTTGTCTATGGGAAAAACTAATCTCTGTAGAGGCCTCCAGTGCTACCACAAAAGTAAGTGTTTGGATTGCAGTAATGATGACCCCTTCTCAATTGGGGGGGGCGGAACCCCTGATGGTCCAAATTCTATTTTGCCCTCCTCTTTTGACTCTTTTTTGGGAGAAAAGGGTGGTGATTGGAGTGTAAGCTTGCAAACAGACATCTTAATTGGATATCTCAAACCTTTTTGGAGGTGTTAATCATTAGCTTGATACATGCTGAAATGTAGATTTTATGGCTCTAAAGCATATTGCGTTAGTACTAAAATAAGCCATCAATGCCAGTCCACCCTCTATTCACGGCTAAATATTTAAAGGAGGTTATTTATAGCTTCTTTAATGAATTCTTGGCTAAACAAAATGAAATTATGTCCTAGAAAAATAGAAGCTATTTTGTAACCAGAACAGTGCATCTATAAAATACAGTGCTATGAATATGTATTTTAAATAACAAAAGGGGGCGAGATCTAATCTGCCAGAGCTGGTTAATTAGAAAAAATATTGGTCCTAATCCTGAATGTTTGTATATACAGTAAATTTCAATGTTTGTACCTGAAGCCTAACTGCTTTGTTACACTTTTTCATCCTTTTCCAGCTGCCATTATCAGATTCTCTAGGATTTTTCCTTTTCTTTCAGTGTTTGGCCATCTTTAAATTGAAGTATCATATTAATGACCTCTAGGTGCACATTGTGTTAATCTGTGATTTGTTTAATCATGGTTTATTGAGTAAATCACAGTTGGGAGGTTCATAAAATCTCTTTTAAGTCACAAACCATGAGTTATAAACTACAGATCATCTTTTAAGTTAAAATCATTGGTTCAGTGACTGTTTGAAGTTACAAAGGCAATTAAAAAAATGATTTATGACCATTGTTCACACTTAGGATTATTACAGCAACCCCATGGTCGCATGAACAACATGAGGACGCTTGGAAACTGGTACATGTTTATGACTGTTTCAGTGTCCTGAGGTCTTGTGACATTAATACCCGAGTTATCAATTCAACAACTGCAGTGATTTACTTAACAACAATTATGGCAAGAATGGGGCAAAACTCAAATAACAACTGTTGCTCTTAGCAACAGACATTTTGGCCTCAATCATGGTCATAAGTCGAGAACCTCCTATACAAGATTGGATTTGCCAAAGCTAAGGAAAACAAAATCCTGTTCAGCTTAGCCTGTTGTATGACTAAGGTATAATCAAACATCATTGTTGCTGAATAAACTAATTGAGTTGGCCAGGTAAAATTTTAAACCAGAACCAAACCAAACACTGGATGGTTGAACAGAGTGCCTAAACTCAACCTTGCCAAATTTTGGCTTAGTATTAAGTTTTATCTGAGCAGTCCTATCGGCTTAAACTGAATCTTGGTAAATTACACAGTAAAACATTCTCAAAAAAACTAATGCTTAGTGAAGCTTCCCAACCTTACATGGTACGTTAATATAAATCCATTTTCTATCAGGTATGCAACCCAGTGGCATCATCTGCAGGAAATGAGAGAGGCGTGAAACAAAGAAGAAATAATAATAGTAAACTTTAGGGGGGAAATACATCAATAATCAAATGAACCCAAGGAATCCTTGCAATGGTAAATGAAGAGGGGGAAAGACAATTGTTTTAATGCTGTTTAGGTCTGGAGGAACGTTAGCCTACAAAAGCAAATGGATTTTTTTAATTAATGTTGGGGTTTTTTTTTTACAAGAATAGTTCCCAACAATTTTTTAACTCTCGGTGACTTACATTTCAAAATAGGAGCTAGGCTTAAAAGAAAGGGTATGGGTGAATGTTTGGTATGCAGTATTTCTGTGTCACAAATAGCTCTTTCTAACCCACATTAACCCCATGATATGTGAATTTTGCCAACTCCCACTGTGTCTTTTAAATCAAATCCAGCACATCCCCAAGTGTGCTCTAATTTCTAAACGAACTCATCCTCTGGTGGAAATCCTTTAATATTCCACTGCAAATGAGACAATACAAGATGAACGTAATATCTTTATTAATTGTAGAGTTTAATTGATCAAAACTACCGGACATGGTTTTATTTATAACAATTTCACACTAGATCAGATGGTATAATATTAACCAGCATTTATTATTTTATTAATGAAAGTTAAGATACACATTTATCTCAATAGCTGGATGACCATGGATATACAACAGTTATCTTTATTCAGGATTGCAGTGACATGGATGGGATGGGAATGTCTAGCTGTGAATTGGCGATCATTGGATACAGACCGAGTTTGCGCACCACACTAAGAGTTGACCCCCTGATAATGGGGTAAATCATAATTGGTTGAGTTCACACAGGCTGACTCCAAAGCAACCAATCCGTATGATGTTTCAACACAACGGATGAATTGGTTCACTGCACGAACAACGTTGGGTTGGGTTGAGTTGGCCTCAACACCCGATAGGCTCCAAATCAGACAAGGATCTTCTAACACAGGTAAGCAATGGCTGCATCGGCAAGCATTGTGCTAAGCCCTAATGTGGCTTTTTGGATTTAGCGCTGATGCAAATACAAACAGCTACAATCATGCTTCATAATTTAGCATGCTATCTGATCCCCCAGCCCACGATGAATAATTCAACCAGTCATGATTAAACAGTGACTTGGCTTCGTGTGCACACTCGGCCCTTGTGACTTTCGC
The DNA here is from genome assembly GCF_900518735.1 of Pseudonaja textilis. Next base: position 63,634 of record NW_020769373.1, on the reverse strand, counting down.
CAAGCCCAATTCTTAACGTTTATTTGTGGTGACTAACCCACCACAGGGCCCTCTCTCCTTAATTCAGTCCCCTTGTGAAGCTCCAATTTTGACTTTTCATCTTAACTTCCCTTGGAATCTGGCTCTGTTGGATGGCAGCCCTGCTGTTTGCATGTAATTAATTTTGCATGCCGGTAGGTAGCAGTGCTGAGCAGAAGCTACAAGAGAAAGCTGCCAGTCAATGCTGGTAATTTATTATTCATTTCTGTTATAGGTGGGGTGTGCAGCCAGTTACAGTAATAATTACTAAGACCAGAGTGTTTCCTAGGCAACCGATTCTCCCCCCCTCCCCATTCATGCTGTATGCCTGTAAAGCATGACAGTGCTATATTCTGAGGTTTGTTGCCCTCCTGCTGTTCCAGGTTTGAGGTTAGTTACAGCATCATAAGGGTCTCTCAGGCATAAAGAGCTCAGGCTGGGATTAAAGCCCAGGGAGAATGCTATCACCCAGCCTCTTCCTCTCCTGTTTCACTTTTAAGTAACAAGGTTATAAAAATGCAAATGCCATTTCTAGGTGGGTTGATATAGCTAATATCACTGAGGATTCCTTTAAGTTGGCAAACACTCTCTTGTTTTTAAAGGGAAAGAACAGGCACAAAGTCATTCTGCTTTTTTTTTAAACACAGCACACACACACACACACACACACACACACATATATACACACACACACATATACACAAACACACGTCTTTTTATTCCCTTCTGGTGAACTGAATGCTCCTTTCCTTTTTCACTAGAAGTCTCTTTCTTTCTTTCTTTCTTTCTTTCTTTCTTTCTTTCTTTCTTTCTTTCTTTCTTTCTTTCTTTCTTCCTTCCTTCCTTCCTTCCTTCCTTCCTTCCTTCCTTCCTTTCCTTCCTTCCTTCCTTCCTTCCTTCCTTCCTTCCTTCCTTCCTTCTCTCTCTCTCTCCCTCCCTCCCTCTCTCCCTCTTTCTCCACTCTCCCCACCTTCTTCTCTCCTCCATATAATATTTCAGCTGTCATTTGCATTATCTATATATACTGTATATATAAGTGAAATACCACTCATGCATCATCACAAAATCTCCAGAACCGTAAAGCCTACAAACTTGAAATTGGGCACGTATGTTCCTCTTGGCTTCTAGGTGCTCACTAAGAAAGGATTTTTTGAAATGACCACCAGAGCATTAATATTTCGTATAGTATGATTAACATGCTTTGATGCTAAGGAGTTCTACTCCCCCTCCCCACCTGAAAAGAAAGCTGTTCCAAATGCAAAACACAAGCAGAGGAGAGGAGTTTCAGTTTCACAGCACCAAGCAGCTTTAGTACAGAACAGTTGAGCTAAGCCACACCCAGGCTCCTTGCTGTTTCCTTGCTCACCCAGCAAATACTGTTTCAGTTTCCACAGATCCCTCAACTCACACACTGACAGGATGCTAGCCAGATGAATACCGATGGATGCTGGTAGGCAGAGGCAGAATTTTTTCCCCTTATTTTCATCCCCCAAAACTAAGCCCGTCTACATAGTTTCGTAGTGAAGCATGGGTATCAAGCTAGTAGTGTAATATATAAACCTAGTTAATATAGCGTTTCCTTAGCATATACCCAGAAAATACTTACTGACTATAAAATAAACCATGGCTTATCGATGTCCTATCCACGTGGCCAAAATCTTTGGACTAAACTCTTTAATTACAAATATTCTAAAGATGCTACATAGAAAACATGAGAGGGAGGGGCTAAATATTAAACTTTTATTCTTTGCCATTGAGTTAGCCTCCCAATTTGCCAGCTAGTTTTTCTTTTTACAAAGCTATTAATGCCAGCTTGGTTTGGGATATGCCAGGGGGCCTGATTCATGCCACCTCTACATTTTGTTATTGAGTTATGGGTCTTTACAGTGGGCAAGGTCACTCAGGATGAAGAGAGAATTTATTCAGGCTCATTCCGGTCTCAATCACCCCCAAAGAACTATTCACTTTTCCACTTGCGTATATATATTGCAGCAACCATGTACAAGAAGCAGGAAATGGATGGATTGGCACAAAGGGTTCTCCAATATTCCAAATTTTGCACACCGTTAGCTCCAGCTCTGTACACCCTTCATTCTGATTCCCGAACTACCAAGTGCCCTAGGCAATCTTTTCTATGGGTTAAGAGCCACTTAACCATGAATTTAAGTGGATTTACGTTAGGCTTGAGCATAGCCACCAGTTGGGCACCTCCTGCCAGCTAGGCTAGCCAAGATGTATGGCAACCAATTACCCAATTGTCGGAAATGCTTGAAAGAAAGGGGTACTTACTACCACGTATGGTGGTCCTGCCAAAAAACTCAGAATTTTTGGTACGAAATATGATTAGGGTTAGAAATGACGGAGTTAAACATTAGTTATACACCAGAGATGTTTCTCTTAGAAATAATGGAAAAGAACTTCAATAAAGCTGATGCCTATTTAATCATACACGTAATCACGGCAGCTAGAATAGTATTCACCCAAAATAATAATAATATTTTATTTGCGGTCACAGACCAATATTCACCCAAAATTAGAAAGCAAATGAAATACCTAGTGAAGATGTTATAATTGATGAGATATTACAGTGTGCCGAAATGGACGGAGTGGCACTAGAATTGAAGGAACAAGATAAATTAGAATACTATAAAGTATGGAATAACTTAGCATCAGAGAGGTATGAAAGGGAGCTGACAAAATTTGAAATAAGAACTCAAGATGAAATAGGGAAGAGGTGAGATACCTCATATTTGAAAAATAAGAAAAAGAACTACAAAGCTCAAATGTATATATGTATATATATATAGATGTATATAAATGTATATATCCTTTGAAAATTTCTAAATGCAAAATATTTTGACAGAAATGTATGTCAAGGACGACCACTATGTTCACTGTTCTTTCATGTTTATTGTTCACTTCCTATTTTTACACTCTAACCTTTCCCAAGTATAGAAGAGCTTTCTCCCTAACTCGCCTTAGCACTACTGGATGGGCGATTTAAGAGGCTCCCGATTAACGAGCGGCTATGTCCCTGTGACAGAGCTGAGGTTGAAACTGTGGAGCATGTCCTTTTATATTGCCCTATGTATAACGCAGGCAGATCTAAGTTACTGTCTCTCCTTGAAACAGACCCTTCTAGACCCAAGTGTAGTAATTTGTTCTTATATTGTCTAGAGGATGGCTCCTCATACATCACTTCTCAGGTTTCCAAAAATTTTTTCATAGCTGTAACCATCAGAGGAGAACGCTGTAATTCCCCTTAGTCAAGTTTTTGGTGACCAATTGTTCATGACTAATTTTCCCATGTTCTTCTTTTGTTGTACCTGTGTTTTGGTCTGTGACCGCAAATAAAGTATTATTATTATGTTTATATTCAATTAAAAATTTTTTAGAAAAGAAAAGAAAATAGCCACCAGTTGGCTGGAAAAGAAAGATGGGACATCCTTTGATTTCCAGTTGTTGACTTATAAGTTGTAAATCACCAATGACAAATAATGCTGGAACTGCAGTCTAATAATACGTGAAAGATCAGTCACAACAGCCTTCGTTTACCAGTTATACAATTGGTGAAGAAACTATCAGCTAATAAGGATGGTATCAAAGCTGACACTTTGCCAATAACATGACCTTTGGCCACTGGTGGACATTCACCTTGCTTTCCAGCATCACTCCAGCTGCGTGTTTCAAAAGTAGGTTATTTATTACGTATCTCATTAAAGAGTAAAATCATTACAAAACAACAACAACCTACCAACGAACCAATTCAAGAGATGTCACTCTTCACTATTTCCTAGAGTTGTCTGAAACAGAGGTAGCAAAACAATGTTTATTCACAAGCTTATATGCTCAGATGCAAGATCTAACAAATTCTGTTGTTTAACTTAATCTTTATTATGGCCTTCAAGCCAGGTAACACAATATATACTAAATATAGCATGCATATTTTCAGAAGCACCCGTATTTATAATATGTACATATAAAATAAGTAGTAAACACAATAGAATAACAATACAAATACTAGTGGTAATCACAACTAGTATTCTTCCTTCATAAAGGAGAGAAATAGAACAAATAGAGGCACAGAGTTGAGGAACCTGGCAAGATACATCAGGGTTCTGGTCAGACAAAAGAAGCTACAACATGTGCCAGGGTATTTCTTCAGAATAGGATAGATGGATGTCACGTGAGATTCTCTGTAAGAGGAGGGTTCCAGCACTACATGAAATCATCCCTGTATGTTTCCCCGGCATTTCTGCAGAGGTAGAGAAATCAAGCCAGCCAAGGTGAACTTTCAGAACTGCAGTGGAGAAAGATAGGGTGGGTCCACGCCCTTTGAAAAGAATCTTCAGACAGCGGCCATGGAGATCCTCCAGTCAACCAGGTCATGGTTGTCCCAAAGGTGTTTTTTCAAAAGGCAACTGGACTTCATGCTTTTTCCTCGAAGAGGTTTCACTTCTCATCCAGGAAGCTTCTTCAGTTCTGAATGAAGCTTCTTGAATGAGAAGTGAAACGTCTTCCAGGGAAAATAAAGAAACAAAGTCCAGTTGCCTTTTGAAAAAAGCACCTGTGGAAACCTCAGATGGTGGGATTTGAAAATCATTCTCACAAATAGCCTGCTTCAGAAGACTCCTGGCATTTTGAAACCTGGCAGTTGATGTTCTTCAAAGAGAGAATTCAAAACTGGAGTTTACTATTAGCTCTTTTTAACCAAGTTGACTTAATAGGGCTTCTGAAAATCGGCTACCAAAGAAGCAGAGGTTCAGATGAGCAACCAGCATTTTTTTTTTATAATGTCCACTGCATATATTCGTGCAAGAAAATCCCTCCAAGTATTATAACTTTTGCACCAAAGAATGCATGAATTTTAGCCTTCCTCTCCAAAGCAAGATAGTTGGGCTACCACTTGGTTGGCTGCATGGGTTAAGGGGATGAGGACTAATGAAGAAACTGTAGGCCAGATCTGAAAATGGTGAGGGGTAGGTAGCTCTCTCTGATCAAGTTCAAAGCTGAGTATTTCTTAGCATCATCCAGAATTGTCTTCATGTGCCTGAAGTCCCACCCCACTCCAATTTTTTCACCTTCCTCTGGAGGAAACGTTGCAATACAAGATGAAGAGCCTTTTAGTTGCCTTCCTAAGTCAATTCCTAACCCCCATTCTCTCTTCGCCCCCTTTTTTTTTGGACGAAAGAATACTTTGCATCTTAGACAAAGGAAATATTTAAACTGTTAAATCTGAACAAAGATACAGTCTGCATATGACTTCTCTGAAGCCCTATAAAAAGAAATCTTTAAAATTGCCTGTTCACTCAAATTTACTGAGTGTAGCAAAAATGTCAAAGGCATAAAGTCAGAGAAGATTGAATAAAATAATGCAGAAAGACAGATTAGTCATGCACAGACCCACACAGCTTTTCACAGTGCACAATACCACTTTTTATTACCGCTCTAACTTTACAAAGGCTATGCTCAATGCATAGAGGATGATACATGGGTCAGTCATGTAATCTGCCTTTGATTCAAAGCCTCATTTATCTGGACTCCTTTTCACAAAGACATTGATGAGAGATTTCACTGTTTCTATGGCATTGTTTTATTTATCATGGCTGCTGGGGGGGATGGGGAGAAGGAGGAAAAAGGAGAGGGAGGGAGGGAGGGAGGGAGGGAGGGAGAGAGAGAGAGAGAGAGAGAGAGAGAGAGGATTATGTCGTGGATTTCCAAGCCAAGGGTTTTAACGAGGTTTCTTAGCAAAAGTTTGCAAAGATCTACATTGCCTTTTTACAAGAGGGGTTTGAATGTTTTGCTGGCTGAGGAGCCTTGCAATTGGCAGTAAATATTTATGTTATGATTAATAGGGCTTTTTTTTTTTTAGAAGTCAGAAGAATAGCAGTGAAACCACGGTCATTTCCTCAGATTTTTTCCAGATTTACAGAACAAAAGATAGAGATCTATTTCTTTATCGGTCTTCAGGGATGCCTCCAGTCATCCACACGCATGTAGGGTAACACCGATTAATCATATTAAAACAAAGAATAAAAATAAATAACTTCCCTTTGTTTGATTTTACTTTTTTTTTAATTCTTCCCAATCTAATAGAACGTTGAAGGAAAAACAAAAAACTCCATGAAGCAACTTGGGTCTTGGTTTGACAATGGGATAATTCTCAAAAGCTTGAACAGGTTCAAATTTGGTCTGGGAAGAGGTCTGAAAATGATGCAGATCCAATCTGTGCGGGGAAAAATATCCCCTCCCCCTCCAATCCCTGGTAAACCTACTGAAGGAGCAGTTGGGTGCTGATTTAAAATGTCGAGAACTCCTCTATTCTAAGTTCCCTAGTCATGTAACCCAAGACAAAGCATCCGCTCTCCATCCTGAATGAGTAGTCCTCACTTAGTGACTACAGTTGGAACCAGCAAATACATCGCTAAGCACTGCAGTTGCTAAGCAGAAAAATCATGACTGTGATGGGCTTAGGACCTCTCTTCCCCCTTGGTCTTTAAATCGAACATGATATTGAGCCACGGTGGCGCAATGGTTGAAGTGCAGTACTGCAGGCTACTTCTGCTGACTGCCAGGTGCCTACAATTTAGCAGTTCATATCTCACCAGGCTCAAGGTTGACTCAGACTTCCGTCCTTCCAAGGTGGGTAAAATGAGGATCCAGACTGTTGGGGGCAATAGGCTGACTCTTCTAAGCTGCTTAGAGAGGGCTATAAAGCACCGTGAAGTGGTATATAAGCCTAAGGGCTATTGCTAGTGCTGTATAACCACATCTTGCAATTTTACTTCCAGGTTCTCCATCAACTCTGCTTATCACAAGCCAGTTGTGAAGCTCCTGAATGACGATCACATGACTGTGAGATGCTGTGAGGGTCGTAAATGCAAGGATTGGTGACCAAGCTATTTTTTTTTACACTGTTGTAATTTTGGATAGTTGTTAAAGAAGGCTGTTGATCAGTGAGGACCTCCCAAGTGCGTGCGTGTGCACACACACACACACACACATACCACCCACTCTGACACAACATATGCATCTCCTGGTTTTTAGCCTGATGCCTTTAACAACAACACTAAACCGGCAATTGTTAGAATTAGTATTACCATCATGGTGTCTGAATGGGGAATAAGTGATTTTTCTAATTCACGCATAAAACCTCTCTCTCCTTTTCCTCTTTAATCTCTGTCCTTTTCTTTTTAATTCTGAAAGCAGTAAAAAGTGATGAAGGAAGAAAAAAAAATACCATCTAACTTGCTTGCAATATACATTTGCCCTCTTCTTTTCTTTCTAAAATATAAAGCTGTCTGGAAATTCACTCTCTCTCTCTCTCTCTCTCTCTCCCTCCCTCCCTCCCTCCCTGTCTCTCTCCTTCTCCCTCTCCCTCTCCCTGTCTCCTGTCTGTCTCTCTGTCTGTCTCTCTGTCTCTCTGTCTGCCTGTCTCTCTGTCTGCCTCTCTCTCTCTCTCTCTCTCTCTCTCTCTCTCTCTCTCTCTCGTAGCTCGGCACCCTGTTTTAAATTTGAGCCATATTTTAATTATTTTTAGAGCGGCATATTTATTATTTATGCATTCACAGAAGAAAAGCGACTATTTGTCAGTCAGTTTTGTATCTTGCAAATTTAATAAACAGCAGCCCTTAAGATAGAATTTCTAAGCCTGCCAACCCTGGCAAAACGTAGCTAATGCAGAAGTGTCAACAGTGAATCTCATAGGCGACGCTGCGATGCTTCTCAATTGAGGGAAACCAACAAAAATGGAAGTTTCTCAATTATCCAGGGCAAGGGAAAGAGGCTGTACCACTTCCCCTCCTTTGGAGCTGCGCCACTTCCAACCACGAGCAGAAGGACTCGCTGTGAAAGAGTATGAGTCTACAAAAATTGCTCCATTACAATTCTTGGCAGCCCGTGACAGCTTGGCTGAAAGTGAAGGATACTGGGAGTTGTAGTTCAGCTACATGCTAAACTAAAAGGCCATTGAACTCTGGTGCTGGAGAAGACTCCTGCAAGGCGATCCAACTGGTAGAAGATGAAACTCAAATACTTTGGCCACCTCATGAGAAGGAAGGACTCACAGGAGAAGAGACTAATACTGGGAAAGATGGAGAGCAATAGAAGAAGGGGAGGACAGAGAATGAGGTGGCTGGATGGAGTCATTGAAGCAGTCGGCGTGAGCTTGAATGGACTCCAGAAGATGGTAGAGGACAGGAAGGCCTGGAAGAACTTTGTCCATGGGGTCACGATGGGTCGGACATGACTTCACGACTAACAACAACAAACTAAAAGAGTGCAGAGAAGAGCAACAAAAATGATTAGGTTATACGGAGGCTAAAATGTATGAAGAATGGTTACAGGAATTGGACGTGTCTAGTCTAATGAGGAGAAGGACTAGGGGTGACATGATAGCAGTTTCCCAATATTTGAGGGGCTGTCACAGAGAAGAGAGGTTCAACCTATTATTCTCCAAAGTACCTGAGGGCAGGACAAGAAGCAATGGATGGAGGCTTATCAAAGAGTGGCCCAGTCTAGAATCAAGGAGAAATTTTCTGACAGAGAGAACAATTAATCTGGCTTATCTCTAGAAGTTGTGGCTGCTTCATCTCTGGAACTTTTAAAGAAGAGATTGGACAGCCATTTGTTCAGAATGGGATAGGGTCTCCTCCTTGAACAGCGGGTTGGATTAGAAGACCTTCCAACTTGTGTTATTTTGTATTCTGTACATGTAACTGCCATAGGTCCTCCAATCATTTGTAAAGCAGAACGCACATAAGCTTAAGAATCCTTCTCCCTATTTATTAAGCGTTAGGGGTCCCCTCCCCAAAATCTCCATCTTTATTCTGAAACGATACCGATTTATCCCATTATTAAGACTTCTGGTTGACCGCATTTAGCAGTGAACATTTTGTTTTGTTTCGTATTTCTTCCATTCCGGCTCCTGTTTTCGATTTGGAAGGGCGGCTTAGCCCAGTTGGGAAGGGTTTCCTAGGCTGACCTACCCCTACTCCCAAAGATTTGTGAAAATTGCATGACAGCTTCATTCAAGGACTTTACAACATCCCTTGAAGCCAAATCTTCTCCCAAGCTGAACAGACTACGTGAAGGGAGCTTCGTTCCCTCTCGCCTTTCAGCTCCAAAGTAATTTCCATAGCTCAGAGACTTACCATTGTTTGTCTCCACTCGCTCTTGAAACAAAGTTTTTGGTATTAAGTTTTCCTGGTCCTGCTGAGAAAGCCAGGAATGAAAGGACCAAGAGTGACTGACACAGAGTCCCTAAGAATATTAAAGGGGAACTTCCATCTAATTAGCTGTCCCCCCTTGAAGCAGGCAGCAAAAACAAAACAAAAAAACCCCCCAACCACTGTTGCTTTCCCCATTCAATTTCTTGGGCCCGACTTTTTAAATATGCTCTCATTCAGATTTCTGACTTGTCAAAGCCAAACACAACAGGCCATTCAACCAATGTTTGTCTCCTGGGTTGAGCTAAGTCATCAGAATTCCGTTGTCCTTATTCCTTCTTTCCTTCTTTTATTTTTTTTTAAATACAAAAACAAAGAGATTTCATTTTGCCCCACCGGCTTTCACCAGTGAAGCCTAGACTTCTTTGTTAAGCTCTTCTTCCATATATATAAAATGGACCCATATTTTTAAAGAAATGGCTAAAGCAGAGATGATTAATTTCCGATTGATATCTGCATGCGTGGCTATGTCTGCCTGCCTCTATACATGTAAGGACATGTAAACCATCGATCACTTCTCAGGCACAGTCCTGAAGCTCCCTTCATTGGGTGAATTATCTTTGAAATATTTCACACAGTTACTGAATTAAAAGACACAGCAGAAAACCATTAAGTCTGCCCTCTGCTAATGCAGAAAGTATCTTGCCGTAGTACAATATCCCTAATAAATAGCCATCCAATGTTTAAAGGTGTCAATTACTTTCTATAGTTTTCATTTCAAATGCCGAATGATAAGACATTATTAGGAAGTCATTCCTGAAATTTAAGCTGTTTGTCTATTTTCCCTGTTACTAAAATACTGTAAATTCAAGTCTGGATAGGGTGCTTAAAAAGTTTACAATGTTTAAAACATTGCAATTTTCTCCAAACATTGCAAAGTTGCTTAAAAGGCAGGGCCATCCAACCCCGCACTTTTCCAAAATCCTCAAATCTTTAGATTTTTCCCTCAACTTCAGTTTCACTGCATGAAAATTTGCCTTCATTTGGAATGAATTGTCACCAATTCATCCAATTAATTCTCGTGGTGGTGGTGCAACAATTCTTTTAGAATTCTGTTTGCTGTTTTGCACTTTGGGCCGCGTAGGAAGAGCTGTGTTTGTAATTAATATCTTGGAAATAGACTTCATCAGGCTTTCATAAATAAAATTCATAAATGGCATTGAGTATGTGTGTTCTGGCTGTGATTTCTCATTCCTGACATTCTTGAGTTGACAGGAAAGGTCTGTACAGAAGGCTCCGATCACAACTCTAATGCTTGTTAGGGTCAGAAATTAGATCTTGGTTAGCATAACCCCAATGATATTAGAAGGGAGCAAATACACGAGGGGAATTCTTTGGCAAAGTGTAATCCTGAACACAACTTGCTTTGGAAGGGCAAACAATTTTTTTTTTGTTATTTAGGGTAGCACTAGCACTTAGGCTTATATGCCGCTTCACACTGCTTTATAGCCCTCTCTAAGTGGTTTGCAGCATCAGCCTATTGTTCCCAACAATATGGCTCCTCATTTTACTGACTTCAGTAGGATGGAAGGCCGAGTCAACTTTGAATTGGTGAAGATCAAACTCCCAACAGTGAGCAGAATTAGCCTGCAATACTGCATTCTAACCATTGAAACACCACTGCCCTTAACCACTTTAGAATACATCTTTCACTGTGCCTTACCAATTACCGGTGCAATGTTGGTGAGAGCTGGTGAAAGTTGAACTTCAAAATGTCAGAGAGAAAGATCATAACATCAGCTTGAATTGGCCTGATGTATATTGGAAATCTTTGCACGAGTGCTATTATATTAGATTCCCTGATTCAAATCCACAGGGCATCTGTACAATTGCATTCTGTTATCTCTTGTGCTTGATTTATATCAGGGGCCTCCAAACTTGGCGACTTTAAGACTGGTGGACTTCAACTCCCAAAATTCCCCAGTCAGCTGGCTGAGGAATTCTGGGAGTTGAAGTCCATAAGACTTAAAATTACCAAGTTTGGAGATCTCTGGTTTATGTGGTTGAAGATCCATGCAAATGGGTTGCTTGGACAAATCAAACATTTTACCTGAACATCTATATAGTTTGAATCTTGAGTCCTTGAGCCTTTCCATTTTGTTGACCATAAGTCTAATAATATTTATCCACATAATTGCTATTTATTCAGTCCTCAAAGACTTAGTCAAGTTTTGATGTTGCTGAACTCCAGTTTCCATCATCCCCGTCATCTTTGGCACAGGCCAACTATAAGGGGAGCTTTAGTCCTTCAATCACTGGAGGGCTACATGTTACCCACCCCTTGCTTAGAGCTACATACACAACAAACCATTCTATAAATGGTACCCCTAAATAGAAATTATTCATCAAGCCAACATATAGAGCCATATGTTTGTAAGTATGGCTACGATGACTTAATGCATGTGCTCACAGCACAAATTTTATAGCGTTGTGCATCTGCAGCTGAGATTGCGTTGAAAACAAACAAAAAAGAAACAGGCCGACTGAAATGGAAACTTTTGTTACTTATAATGTTAATGAAACCAGTTTATCAGGCTGCACAGAGGAAGTAGAATATTTAGTGCCATTTAATGTCTAATCATCGTCATTTCTTTGAATAAATCACATTGCATTGTCTAGAACCTGAAAAGACTTCGCTTGTAACTTTCCTAATAAAGAGTAGTTTATTTATTTTTATTAAAAAGACACATCTCTGGCACTTCTGCCTGTGGGAAAAGTTGTTCTGTATTTGGAACTTCTGGCTGCTCTGCTACTAAACGGAAGCATCTTTGCAGCATTTTCACTAGACATGACTGTGGCAATCTGCTGGAAACTTTGATCCCCAACTCAAAACAATGCCCACATGGGTGGAGGGGGTGGTGATGGTAAAGTGTTTGAAGAAATGGCTGTAAGGAGCTATGGAGATGATTTTGGGAAACAGCAGAGGTGGCCTTCAGCAGGTTCTGACCCGTTCTGGACAACCGGTAGTGGAAATTTCATGTAGTTCAGAGAACCGGCAAATCTCACCTCTGACTGGCCCCGCCCCCATCTCTTCTCCGCCTCCTGAGTCCTAGCTGATTGGCTGGGTCTTCTTTGGTTGCCTTGCACAGGAGAACAGAGCTGGAAAGCGGGTTAGTGGGGTGGGGAGGGAATGGGGATTTTGCAGTATTCTTCCCCTGCCATGCCCGCCAAGCCACACCCACCAATCCATGTCCACAGAACCAGCAGTAAAAAAAATTTTTTAAATCCCACCACTGGAAACAGCACAGTGGTGGGAAGATCAGGTTATTTGGGTGGGATTTTTGCCCACTCGTGTATTTATTTTATATAGGCCGATGCTGAGCTTCGTAGAAGTGTGCAGTCTGTCAGAAATTATCCTCATCCCAAATGGGCAGCCTTTTTTCTAGAGTGACACGATGGCAGTTCTCCAACATTTAAGCGGCTGTCACAGAGAAGACGGGCTCAGGCTATTCTCCAAATTACCTGAAGGCAGGATAAGAAGCAATGGATAGAAAACCAGTCAAAGAGAGAAGCAACCTCGAAGTCGGGAGAAATTTCCTGACTGTGACAACAATCAACCTGTGGAACGGCTTGCCTTCAGAAGTGGTGGGTGCCTAGAGGCCTTTAAGAAGAGACTGGACAGACATTTGTCTGAAATGGTACAGGGTCTCCTGGCTGGAGCAGGGGATTGGACTAGATGACCCCCAAGGTCCCTTCCAACTCTTCTTTTATTCTGTTACTTTTTCTCCTCTCTGTCAGGAAATCCAAGCCTTTAGAGAGTTCCCTGCGTCGTGTCCACACGTACCACGGATGGTTCCACTCATTTTTCAATCCTATAATTTTTTTCCCCGTTTTTTCCCCAGCTTCATTTGATGCGATTTCTCTTGCCCACAGCTGTCTAGCTCCCCGTAACGTTTAAGTGAACCGCAATGAACCTATAAGTCATCATAAATGAAAATGATGGCAGTTGTCGTCAAGGCCCTTGATTAATGGAAATATGGGCAGTTGGACACCGACTAGATGGTTATAAATGCTGCTGTCGGACAAAAATCATTATGGTATTAATAAGGAAGTAGGGAGATAACTGACCTAGGAGGGAGGCACACACACACACACACAGAGAGAAAAAAATCATTTCAGTGTTTGCACATTTGTGCATCGGATATCGTGGTGGGTGCATTTGTATTTTCTCGAGGTTTTTTCTCCCACAAATAATCCTGATGGGTCGATTCAATGAAATTACTGCAGGGTAGTTTGAGCCTTTTAAACTTTCCCTCTCTGTGCTTCCAGCTTTAAAAAAAAAAAGGAGAAAGTTTTTTTTTTTAATTGACTTAATGCTAGTCCTAACTAAATGCCAGTGATTGACTAAGTTGCACATGCAACGTTTGGCAGAGAAAGGAGGCAGCCGAAGAGATGCGGAGGGGGGGAACAGAAATGGGGGAGCCAGCCCTCGCATATCTTATTATACCTGAAACACTATTCTGATATGTACTAAATATTATGACTGCCACCAGCCCCACCATAATTGATTCACCCACACAGCCATTTAGTCTGCGAGCTGTTCGTTTTACAAATTCTACAATCTTTTAGAAATTCTTTCAGTGGGAAAGATTGCTGCTTCCCCTGTTAGATTCATTATGGTGATTGAATCCTCTTCAATAGAGAGAACTGTTTAAAGGGAGTACAACCATGGGTGTCTCACTCCGAGCGAAAGCACATAGGTTAAAAGCTTGTCTGTGTGGCATAATTCATGGCTGCTATGCTAAACAATCACTTTTTATGGTGACCTTCATAAGATACAAAAAGGCAACAGAACGAAGCGCTCTCTATATATATGTATAATTTTTAACAATTCAATCTCCGAAGCTCCTGGAATTCCTCATTAAAGAAGCAATTAATAATGTAGAATAGAAGGAGCTTTTATTATATTTTTCCTTCCAGATGTAAAATCATAATTAATCTAAGTGCCAAAAGAGAGAGAGAAAAAAAAAGAAGGAAGGAAGGAAGAGAGAAAGGGAGGAAGAAACCAGCCACCCAACCTCTCTGTCTTCGTATCACTATGGAAAGTTTAAAAAAAAAATGTTGAGTAAGTATTTAAATATTCTGCACACCTGAACCTCGGCCATCCGTCATTGTTATGACTTAAAACATCACTGACTAAATTAGGTTTTGTTTGTATAGAGCTGGGAGAGTCAGATGGCTTGAATGACAAAATTAGAACATGTTCAAATCAGTGAAACAAAACTGCACGAGAAAGGGAGATGGGAGAAAAAAGGAGGGCTGCCCACACTTGCACCACTATCCTACAATGCTGTGCTGTGTGTGTGTGTGTGTGTGTGCGTGTGTCTTTCCTTCTTCCTGTCCTCCACAAATAAGGGTAACAATAGGAAACTACAGACTGTTCCTATTGTGTGGTGTGAGTGTCATTGAGAAGGAGACGTGTCGTCCTCGTCCTTGTTGCGTTTATGGATTAAAATGTTTAGCTTTCCAGAAAATGTAACCTCTGGATCTATTTTGTTAATGGAGCATCATCGCAACACAGAACAACACAAGAGAGGTGTTCCTAGTTCAGAACATCTGGATTTTTGTGAGATGGCTATAAGAGCTTTCAATCCTCTATGTTCATGCCCAAACAGCTATTTTAGTGTAGAGAGCAGCAACTGCATGAGTCTTAATACTGTAGTTAGGTATTTATTTGTATCCCGCCTTTATTGTTTTTACAAATTACTCAAGGCGTCAAATTATATAATTCTTTTTCCTCCTGATTTTTTCCACAACCACAACCCTATGAAGTTGTCCGAAAGGTGTTTTTTCCAAAAGGCAAATGGTGGGGAATAGAAGGATTTTTGGATAATTTATTTATTAGGATAAACCCTTCCATTCCCCACCATTCAGTGGAAACCAAAGAAATTTCTTGGATGAGAAGTAAAATATTTTCAAGAGAAAAAAAAACCAAGAAAAGTCCAATTGACCTTTGGATCATTTTGATCTTCCACATGCCAATCAGAGAACAGGAAACAGGAACCCATGTTTAATGACAAAGAGCATTTGATTGGATGGAGTGGTCATGAAAACCCCGATAGGTTTGCCTATCAACTCTATCCCACATCATATAACAATCACAGCCATTGAACGGCTCATAAGCAGAGTCTATGGTCCTTTGGTTGAATGCCCCCAAATTCCATGAAATTTATGTTTTAGTTGACATCAGAGCTTCCTTGTCTTCTCAAGTAACAAAAAGTGAACTCAAAATAAAGCTAAAATGTACTGTAACGTATTTGTATTTTAACCCTAAAGAACCCCTATCTGATTTTAACTTCTTTCTCATTTTCTTGCATCTCCTTCATCCTGGCTGTGTTTACACAGCACACATCACTTGACATGCATTCACCTTAGTTGCATTTGACTTGATTCAGTGCACAGGGCCAACCCCCAAATGGGTTAATTCAGAACCAGGTAAAAAGTAGTACGAAAACACCATCTCTTTGCTGACAGGTCTCCTTATGTTGTATTCAGAATAACTGCTTTCTGTTATATTATCAGCTCAAATCCAGATTGCTTGGGAGGAACACTAACAATGCCTATATATTCATACAGAGAATACAATGCGCCAGGTATTCTTATTCATAATTCTACTGCATTTAAATATGTTGCACATTATTATGTGCTTTTAACATAAATCAATGGCGGGCTTACTCTTTGGGTATGGGATACCAGTCCCCAGAATCTTTCCTTTTCTCTTTTATAGTTCTGCAACCTACCTCAGAAGACCCCTGCCCGCATAAAATGGTTATTGTTGTAATAATTTTTGGTGACATTTATAGCTTAAAGACTTTGTACAATTTTTTTTCATCAACAAGCCAGCTATGAATCAAAATGCATGATCACAATAAAAATGCACAAAATATATGCGTTAGAGGGGAGGTTTTGTCAATAGGGCATCACATTGATCCATGTTCTTTGTGGCTATTTGTGGAGCACTACACATGCATTCTGCTGAAAATTCAAACTGCTGACCTACTTCACAATTATATTATCTGTTGCACATAGATATTTTGATTCTAGCTGTTCAGATGGAAATTGGGTGGATATTCAGAAATTCCAGCTTTGATCTTTATTAGAGCGCGAGAAGGCTTGAAAATTTTCAGGCAATTTGATTTCATAGAAAGGGGATATCCGAAGTAATTTAACCCAAGTCCCTTCTATAAAAAAGATCCCTTGGTCAAGACTCAAAGGATTGTACAAGCAGCAATATATATGTTCAGTGAACCTGGCTATTTTTCTTTAAAATATATTTTGGAGACCACCAATTGATGAATAGCTTGATCCAAAGTGGGTTCTTCATCTGGTTTAGCCTTACTTGGTAAAGCCCAGTTTGGCAATAAAGACTCAGGCCCTTTGAAAAACAATCTGTGAAAAGACATGGAGGTTTTTCCCTGAGTGAAGGACAACTCCTCTTTACAACTCTCACTGTGTACTCTTCATGGTTGAATGACTCCATCTTGCTTATCTTGAGTCCAAAGGATTGTTAGTGGAATGCTATCAACTACTATGCACTTCAAGAGTCCATGGCATGTTGGACCTCTGGTGAGGATTTAAGGTGAACTAGAAGTCCCAGACAAGCAAGGTTGACATTGTGGTGGATAGTGAATTATGGCTGGTAACTTCCTACCAAAAAAGAAGAGATTGTGAGATTGCCCACTTGTATTCCAGAAAAACTGCTTGATACAAGTAGATTGCAGGAACTTGTGAGTCAAGATGCTGGGAATGGAAGGATTTCAATCAAGTTCACAGCCATAATATATAGACACAAGATGTGCTGAGCCTTTCTTAATCACATTCAATCAACTTGCTTCTTAATTGTTATTCAACTATTAAAAAAATTTTGAGCAACAAGTTTTATAGTATCAGGTGAGTTTCTTTCAATTCTGAACAAAAGAAGTTCCAAATGCAACTTTAAGGATATATATTTTTTAAAAATTGTTGAATAAATAGAAAAAGAATGATATGAATGTTTATCTTGGAAAGTTATACATGGACTAAGGGTTCAGATGGGTTTGTAGAGTGATTGAATACAAGATGGGCAGCAAATAAATTTCACCAATAAATGATACATTTGTAATAAGAGTTTGAAATCCATTATAAGACTCATTCCCATGGGAAAAATATTGTTGTTTTGACTTTTAAAAAGAAAAAAAAATGGGACTACATATTAAAAAGAAAAAGAAGAACTAGACATCAGAAAGAACCAGAAGAAACCAAGGATTAAAATTAAGGGAGAAGAATATTGAAATTTGACTTACTAATACAAAATGGAGCAGAATACTTTAACAATTGGATATGTTGAAAGACATTTGTGAACAATGAACCCAGAAGAAAATTCTAGAGAGTCTGACAACCATCTATTCAGTAGATTGTGTTTAAAAGATGTTCTGAAAGAGAAACAAGTTTTATTGGACAAGATTGAGACTGATTTGAAAATGGATTTGAAAATGACAGGCTATAAGAATGATTTAGAAAAAGATGTTATATTGAATATAGAGCTGAAACTGGCTGATCGGTTAATAATTAAAATGAATATACAAACAATAAATCAAGGGAATGACCTGCATATTTTTTTCTATATTGGATTTACAAAATGATCTATTAAAGTTTTGAAAATCTTTATGAGAACAGACAGAAAAAGTAAAAAGGAAATCAAATTCTAGGATATTAAATTAAAGAAGAAGAAATTAAAGATCAGGATGGTTAAAAATAAAAGGAAGGAATACAAAGTTGATTTATTTGATTAAGGTTAAAATAGATATCTTGTAATGTCTCGTAACTCTTATTGGATTTTTACTGATCAGGATTTACTGAGGCTTTAAAGATTTGTTTATAGATAAGGGATGGAATGTGGAAAAAAGAGAACATTTGTTGCATTTTAAGAAAAGGTAATAAATTATTAAAATTGTCTATACTTGTGATGAAGGTGGAAGTAATTTTTTTTAAAATTTAGTTTACTAGCTTTTATCTTTTTAACTATAATGTTCAATGAAATTGTTATTTAAAAAATTGCTCATTGTATGATGAAGTTTGAGGTTTCAATAGGAGTTCTCATGCTGTCCAAGAGTAATCAATTAATTTTTTTTCCTGAGACCTCTTCTGTACCAAGGAACAGATGTGAGATTAATTTCAGGCTCAGTCTAATAAATGACACAACACAGCCTATTCTTAAGCAGAATACGTCTTTCACATGATGAAGCAAAGCTTCGTTTTCAATCTGTGGTATATATAATCCAGAACATATCTTGTATATTCTAGATTTTCTATGTAGGAGACATTGACTGATCTGCAAATAGAGAGAAGTGGTTGCCAGCTTAATTTACAAGCCAAACTCCTAAGAAATTTGGGCATGATTTAGAACAAAGCTTGGTGGCAGCAACTCAGAAATGTGATAAATTTTGCTTTTTTGGATTCATTTTCTGTCTCTTTTATAAAACAAAATATTCCAAGTTGCAATTATTTGTGCATTAAAACAGTAAGCCTAAGACATCTGAAAATTAGAATTCCATGTCAGACTGTGAATATCCCACAAGCATGCTGCCTTTCATTAAAATCTGTTTGACATTTTTGTTATGTGCAGAGAGGCAAAGGATGCCAGAAAGCTTGATATTTGTGATTACATCCTTCTGCTAATACAAGACATTCAAAAATTGTATTAAAACATTAGCTACAAAAGGCTGAGCAGTGAAAAACAACAAATAAATAGATTTAGCATTTGTTTTTATTTTTAAAAGGAAAAGTAGGCCACCGTATGATCCATTGCCCTAAATAATTTCCTAAGCAAGAGCAAGCTTTCTCATTCTTTTCTTCCTTTCCTTTCTCCCGAGAAGGCTGTTGATAAGAAATGTGCTAATTCCCTCCATGCTTGCTCTCCCTCTTCTCTTCCACCCTCCTTTGAAAAAAAAAAAAGGAGAGAGGGAAAAAGTGCAAATTTTTAATCGTTCTTGGGGAATCGTGTAATGATCGCATGTCACGTGACCTCCCCTGGAAAAAGATATTATTTTGTCACAATAACGCAAGTAAATTATCTCACCGGCAACTTGCTTAAAGGTCAGAGAGATCATCTGATGCAGAAGATGGAAATTTCTCCTGCCAAAACAATATTGACAGCTTATCAAGCAGGATGGAGAAAATACAATGATATAATAGAATGTAAGGTAAGATAACACTTGCTACTGGAGGCAGAAAATATGACATGGCATTTCAATTTTAAGGTTATGTGCAGGATGATATCGTATGGAAACGAGGAGACAAAAAACAGTGTTCCTTGCATGTGAATTTTTATCAAGGCAAATGCAACTACTACAGTATTTTAATGTACAGTGTGGTTATTAGATGCATCTTAGGGGAAGAAAAAAGGCTTCACGGTCATTTGCAAAAGAATGACAGAACACAAAGCCAGAATAATATTCTTCCTCATTAAACCTAAAACAAAGGCCAGAAGCTAATCATACATCTCTTTTCCTTTAGTTCAGAGAGAGTTTGGATTTTTGGTCAAGGATTCTCCACCTCTCTCCCAGCCTGTCTCCACCTGGACATGCCACAGTTAGTGGGCTTAATGCTGGATAATCATGTGGTAATCATGTGGTAATCATGCTGGCTGAGGAATTCTGGGGGTTGAAGTCCACATCCCTGGAGTGAGTCTATATTTTGGCGAAGTCCTAGACATTGCTTAGGCTGCTGGGTTGTGACATTCTATTAGCCCCATCAATGGAAATGAGAATAATTCTGTTTGAAAAGCTTGCTACTGGCTGCCTTGTGATTGAGACCCATAGTTGGTCAATTCTTGAGCAGATACGAAGATAGAAAGATGTGAAGAAAAAGCCTGGGTTCACACGTTATGTTAGGCTGGCCACGCTTAGCTGTGCTTTATTAAATAAACCACAATAATCTGGGTTCATGCAATACACTGAGCTGAAGACAAACCAAACACACTGTGGCTTGTGTCACTGCAGTTCTTCAGGACTTCAGTGACCAAAGAATCACAGCAAAGAGTGGAGGAGAGCAAACTATATCATGGACTCCTTTAATTAGAAGTTACTAGAGAAAGACTTGAAGAGACCCATGAATCAATACTTTTAATTGTGCTTTAGAGGGTATGGAATGTAACTTCCTTCCTTCCTTCCTTCCTTCCTTCCTTCCTTCCTTCCTTCCTTCCTTCCCTCCCTCCCTCCCTCCTTCCTTCCTTCCTTCCTTCTGTTGGAAGAAATATCCTTCTGGGTTCAGTTTCAAGTGGGGAAGAAAGACACTGGAATCATGGTGACTGCTTGGTAAGATGGTTTAATGGTGGACAGGATCGCATGCCTTGGGTAAAGAAAGAAGGGCAGAGATGCTGATAGTGCAATTGTTTTATACCCTCTGTTGGGATTTGATTTTGAGCTTGTATTCTGATTGGTTGTCAGACTCGCATGGGGCCATGCAGGAGCAACTCTGTAGGTTGTCCTGAGTCCCAGGCTTGGTTGAGCCTTGCTGGATGATGATGTAATGAAAGGGCTTTGGGCAATTCCTATTATAGCTTTACCTGGAGTAGATCTTTGTTATGTAAAATAACTTGGCCTAGGCCAGAGTAATGGCCCGTTAGCAAAGTGGGGGGTGGGGGGGGTGAGTTTCTACTTCTGAGGTGATTTACTGCTTCTGAGTTTCTACTCTTTTTAGGGGAAATATTCTGCCTTTTTAGTATATCTTAAAATATTTCATTTTCCTAGGAGGGGGTGGGTTTTAACTTCCAACACTTCCTTCCTTCCTTCCTTCCTTCCTTCCTTCCTTCCTTCCTTCCTT
>NW_020769373.1:20849-42577 GCF_900518735.1 Pseudonaja textilis | reverse complement strand
CCTTCCTTCCTTCCTTCCTTCCTTCCTTCCTTCCTTCCTTCCTTCCTATCTCTCTACCTTTTCCCTCCTTCCCTCCTGTCCTTTCTTCCGCAAAGCATCGACAGAAAAAGATCATGCTGAAATTTTATTGGGAAAAAATGAGAACAAGCCAGCTTGGTATCTGGCCAGAAGTGCATTTAGTAGAGAAAAGAAGACATTAATGAGAGCCAGTCCTCATTGATGGTATGAAAATCAGAAACACAAGAGGGCTGTTGCTGAAACAGGCCCTACATAAAGAGATTATAGAGCATACTTTCCGAGCTTTCCAACATCTATTGGAATCTTTTCTTCCAACCCACCAACAGATGTAATTAAGACTCTTTGTACATGTGGCTTACCAACAGCTTCCAAATAAGTGGTGTTTTTTTTAAAATAAACTTGCCTATCCATTTCATTGTTACCACCAGGTTTATGTTTCTCTTATTTATTCTCTCTTCTATCTTTTCTTTCCCCCATCCCTCTTTTAAGAGAACAAGCGAAGGACAGCATCTAGTGGCTGCCTATTTAACTTTGCATGCACTATGTATGAAAGAAAAATAGGCAATATAACATACAGTCGTTTCCATTTTAGCTAAAATCTATTAGAAATGTATTTCTCTGGGAAAAAGAGAGAACGAAAAAAAAAAAACCTGTTTCTCAATGGGACTCAGTGTCAGATCTCTGCAGAAATCAACAGTCTTAGATAACGGCAAAGAAAGGCAAGAATCTCTAAATCTTTTTGACACTTGCTGCTTATTCAGACTTTTACATGGTAGATATAGTTACCCTAATCTGGCTCCATGCATCTTCTCAATGCACGGTTTGGTTTCCTTGGTTTTGCTTAAAATGTAGTGTGAATTTCCCTGCTGAATTTTGTTAAGCAGCAACTAATGCAGGGGTGTCAAACTTGTGTCGTCACGGTGTCGTCACATGACTTTGCTAAACTGGGTGGGGGCGGGGCCAGCACATGACGCATCCAGCCCACAGGCCACGAGTTTGAACTAATGGCTAAGGAGGTTGAACCTAGTCAATTGCTGCCTTCATAAACCATAATTAAGCAAGCCACTGCTGAGCATGGTGAGTGAATCCAGTCACTATGTCAAAATCCCATAGGAAAATAACCAAAGTGCGAGACCTAAGGCTAGATTCCCATGAGATGTTAAGGTGTCATGATATGGCTTTTTGGTTGAACCATATTTGTGATGGTGAAACATTGGGCATTGGGCAAATTCCAGGCACAGATAAGCCCATCTAAAGTTCCTAACAAGACTAAGAATTAATTCAGAATTGGAATTTTCAAGGATCTCTCTCTTTCTCTCTGGTTGTTTCGGACTAAAATAGGATTTAAATCCTGAAATTCCAAATTCCATTCCTTTCCCCCCCACACACATTAGACCCTTATCTTTTGATTATCAGGCTGAGTTCATACACAGTATCCACACATTCTTTGAATATTATGTGTGGCTGTTCTTACAATAAATTAAGTTAGCATCAAATAATTGTTTGCTTCAGAGTGATATTTTAAACCAGTTCCTCTTCTTCTCTTTGTTTAGCATTTCTATGGTATGAGATACTGGATTAAACAGTGGAGATAAAAATGTTCGATAAAAGCTACAAGTCCAAGAAGGATATGTGTGATTGTTTATGTGTTGAGGGAGGAAAGAATGTTTATTATTATATTATTTCAGATGAGATCCAGTTGATTGCAATTCATTATATCATAGAGCCAACTAATGTAGAGGTTCAACTTCCCTTCTCTATCTTTCAAAATATATAGGAGCGGTGTCACCCTGAAGTGGAGAAGGATCATTCCACCTCCTTTTATGTTTCCCATTTAAGAGTCAGGTACTACCAACAATTCAAGTCAGATTTCCCCCTCTGCTTTTGCTGAGACATGCATAGCTTAATAAAGCGGAGAGCATCTCAAAATGGTACCCTCCGATTTTTTTTTTTTTCGTAAAAGGAATGCTTAGAAGATGACAAACATCACTTGAGATGGAATCACGATAGAATGGGTCACCTCCCTTTTTTTTTCTCTGTAAAGAAGCATGATTATCTTTCTCGTTACGTTATGCTTTGAAATAAAACAAACAAATGAGGACATTCAATAAAAGATCTGTAGCACTAAACTCCCCCCCCCCTCCGCAAAATATGACCTCTTTGATGTTAATGGACAAGGCTCTGCTTTTCAAACCTTGCCTGGCACCCGAAAGAGCTACGTATCGTATCTTCAGTCTTTCGACTTTAAAAAAAAAAAAAAAAAGCATCGTTTTGCCAAGTTATAATATGGTGAAACATATTTATGTGCAAAATAAAACACAAACAAACAGAACAGTGAGGGTTTAACACTTGCCGCATTTGAATGTTCCAAAATGGTAATGGTCCAAGATACATATGTTGAAATTATCCAAGATGAGGAGAAGATATTTCTCTGGCAGACAACCTCGCATTTTTCAAAAGCAAGCCAGCCAGAACCTAAAAATATTGCAACTGACTTAAGACCAATTAAGGAGGAACTTTTTTCAGTGTCATATCAGAATTACGGAGAAATGATCAGCATCTCTGGGAGTATTTCATTATGGCTTGCTGTGGAGTAGGAGAAAGGGACAACTTTAGGCTTCACCATGGGTGGTTGGGTGTGTGCAGAAATGAATTTCTTCATCATACCCCCCCAAATTTTTAAGATTTAGTCCTTGGTCGCTGATTTAGTCAAGCATGTGAATTCATGGCTACTATTGGTAAGTGGTTATACAAGATATTCTTTATTTGCTATTTATTTATTTGTATCTTACCTTTAGAATAGAATAGAATAGAATTCTTTATTGGTCAAGTGTGATTGGACACACAAGGAATTTGTCTTGGTGCAAATGCTCTCAGTATACATAAAAGAAAAGATACATTCATCAGGAGTCAAGAATCAACAGATACAACATTTAATAATAGTCATAGGGTACAATAAGCAATTGAATCATACTAGGAAAATAATATAAATTGTAAGCGACAAAGTTGCAGTCATGCAGTCACAAGAGGGATGGGTGATAAGGAGTGATGAAAAGATTAATAGTAGTAGTAATGCAGACTTAGTAAATAGTTGGACAGTGTTGAGGGAATTAGTTGTTTAGCAGAGAGATGGCGTTCGGAAAAAATCTGTCCTTGCGTCCAGTTGTTCTGGTGTGCAGTGCCCTATAGTGTCATTTTGAGGGTAAAAGTTGAAACAGTTTATGTCCAGGATGTGAGGGGTCTTGCCTTTATTATTTTACAAATAACTCAAGGCATTGAACGTACCTAATACAGGTAATCCTCAACTTACGACCACAACTGAGTGTAAGATTTCTGTTGCTAACTGAGACATTTGTTGAGTTTTGCCCTATTTTATGGTCTTTCTGGCGACAGTGGTTAAGTGAATCTCCGCAGTTGTGAAATTAGTAACATGATTGGAATGCGAATCTGGCTTCCCCATTGGCTTTGCTTTGTCGTCGCACAAAGTGATCACATGATCCAGGGACAATGTCATAAATATGAGTCAGCTGCCAAACATCTGAATTTTGATCACGTGACCACGAGGCTGCTACAACGGTCATACGTGTGAAAAATGGTCATAAGCCACTTTTTTCACTGCCATTGTAACATTGAACTAAGTGAACTGTTGTAAGTTGAGAACTACCTGTATTCTTTCCTCTGCCTATTTCTCTCTCTCTCACACACACAAACACACACACACACACGTTTGCTGGGAAAATAAAAACAGGGTAATTGTTGAAGGTCCTGAGCACTCTCCAATCCGTATTAATGAGTGAATGCACTTCTAGGACTGCATGTTTCTAGCTGCTAATAATTAAGGTTTACAATAACTCTTTGGCATGACCTTCTGCACCATGGTTTTCTCCAGGTATTTTGGACTACGCTTCCTATCCGCCAATATTAGAGATAAGGGAAGTTACTGTATAATCTAAAAGAATGGAATGGCACCATAATGGAAAAACTTCTCTCAGAAATTCTGGGCTCATTTTGCACAGGTGTTCAATCAACAAGGTCATGATATATCATTGGCTGAGCTTCCATAACTCAACAGTCTCATTGGCTTCTATTGGTGGAGCTGCTCTTAGCCTTTTGGTCCACCATTAGGTGATCTTCTTCTCATAGGACCACAGACAAACATTATTTACTTTTCTGGTTACTTTTATTTTATTTGTTTTTAAAAGAAGAGTTGAATGGTCTGCTTAGACTTGCTAAATGTAGAGGATTACAAGCCTGAGGGATATAATTCTTTCCAAATTGTCTTCAAGTTTCAACCAGCTTGTTTGTTTGTTTGTTTATGAAGTTGTGACCAGGCTGAGTTTACTTTTATTTTGTTTTTGTTTAAAAAGAAGAGATGAATATTCTGCTTAGCCTTGCTTCATGTAGAAGATTATAAACCTTGAGGTAAATAAATCTTTCCAAATTGTCTTCAAGTTTCCAGTCAGAGTTTTTTTATTTTTATTTTTATTTTATTTTTTTTGAAGTCAAGACCAGACTGGATTTACTTTTGTTTTGTTTTTTGAAGAAGAGTTGAATAGTCTGCTTAGCCTTCCTAAGTTTAGAGCATTACAAGCCTGAGATTAAAAAAAAAAATCTTTCCAAATTCTCTTCAAGTTTTAGCCAGATTATCTTTGTTAGTTTGTTTATTTATTGTAATGAAGTTGTGACCAGGCTGAGTTTGCAAATATCATCGAGCCAGGTGGATCTCCCTTTCGTATCTGACGTTCAAAGAGCCTTTCTTTTCCTTTCTAGTCTGCCGATTTTCAGCTCAGGTAAACGAAGCGCTTCGTGAAAAAGAATTCCCAAGCCTTATGAGGGCAAACAACGGGCCTTGTTTATTTTTACAATGTTTTCACTGGTTCGCTAAGGAACAAAGTCTTGTTAAAAAGGGATTTTATTCTGGGTCATCTAGAGTTTGAAGAGTCGGGCAGAAAAGAGATGGTTCCACCTCCCTTCACCTGCCTCACAAAAGTTTCTACCCAGCAATTAAGGGCGCTTAATCTAAAAAACTGGTCAAGTTGGACAAAAACTTGCCAATGGGGAAACTGAATTAAGAAAGCAAAGGTAGAAGTAGGCTGTATGCAAAATATTACCTCACAAAAAAGGCTTCTACAAAAAGATTTTGAATACTTGCCTCATATATAGAATAAGATAGAATAGAATTCTTTATTGGCCAACTATGATTGGACACACAAGGAATTTGTCTTGGTGTATAAGCTCTCAGTGTACATAAAAAGAAAAGATACATTCGTCAAGAGTCAAGAATCGTAAGGTACAACACTTAATAGTAGTCATAGGGTACAATAAGCAATTAAATCATACTAGGAAACAGTCAATATAAATTGTAAGGATATAAGCGACAAAGTTACAGTTAAGCTCTACAATTGAGCATTTTTGGAATAACCAAATCCACTTCCCCAAATCTAAGTATACATGTAATTTATGACTAACCACAACAGTCTGCATGTAGATTTTAAATGTATTAGGAACATACCGTCTGAAGAACTGTTGGTTTTGAACATGCAAGAATACAATGGCCCTTTATTCAACAAATTGTGGTTACAGAAGTCACAGTTTGAATATGTGAATGTAGCCTTTGGTTGCTTTGGTTAAAAGTTATAGCACAAATAACACACCTTAAATGTAGTTTTTTTAAAAATTGTGCCTGTATTTTTATGGCCAGGATGATCTCCTATAAGCAAGATTGAACAAAGGATTTGAAGCCACACATTTAGTGTCTGTTTCCCTGGACAACAATCCTATTTATCACGCTAAGCAAACACAATTAATGCAACTGGAGAGAAAAGAACTGTAATGTCATTGCTGTGATGTAATTTGGGGAAAAACTTTCATCTTTTGTATATATGGCTGGGTAGCCTGTTTAACCAATCAGGTTGGGGGCTTTTTCTTCTACTTCTGAAAATTCAAAAATCTTAGAAAGTTTAAAGAAAATAAAAGGAACTGATAAGCAATTGTTCTTGTTCACCATCTACTCACTGACATCTGCTTTAGGACTGTATCACAAATCTTGTTGAAATTAAGCAGACATTTTCAGTGTTTACTGGTAAAGTTGGTGTGTGTACTAACATGTCTTCCATATTCTGATGGGTGTGGTTCCAATGCTTAAAAGGCATCATTGTATTTAGAGGAATCTCCCTGTCAGAGTTAACAGTGAATAGGACTTCTATTTTCTTTCTTTCTATCCTTCAATTTCATTTCAATTGTCATAGCCCTAAATTCAATAAACTAAAGACTTTGGGGATACTGACAAATCAGTGATTACATTTCCATACATTTTATATCCATCCATATCTACAAATCTAATATTGACCTGGAGTTATCAGTGATAGAGAAGTTATTAATTCTGACAGCTATAAGGGAGAAACTAATATCCTCCTTTTTACAACACCTTGTATTAATAACATGGGAACTAAATATGAGGGATTTAAGTTGGCTTGGGTGTCGAGTGGAGAGAAAAAGGATGCTATTAGAAGCAAAGAAAGAAGGGGGTCAAATTTATTCTGGAAAAAGGGGACGAAAATAATGTCTTTACTTGGCATTGTAACATGGGGATTGTTGACTTTTATTCAGGGTACAGTAGTCTTTGACTTAATTGAGTCCAAAATTTCTGTTGCTAAATGAGATATTTGTTAAGTGAGTTTTGCCCCATTTTACAAACTTTCTTGCCACATTTGTTAAGTGAATCACAGCAGTTGTTAACTTACTAACATGGTTGTTAAGTGAATCTGGCTTCCCATCATAAATGTGAACCAGTTGCCAAGCATCTGAATTTTGATCATATGACCAGGGGATGCTGCAATGGACATAAGTGTGAAAAAGTCACCTTTTTCAGTGCCGTTGTAACTTTGAATGTGGTGATAACTTCAGCATGGGGTGATGCAGAGGTGGTATTTAGCAGGTTCTGACCAGTTCTGGAGAACCGGTAGTGGAAATTTCGAGTAGTTTGGAGAACCGGCAAATCCCACCTCTTACTGGCCCTGCCCCCATCTACTCTCTGCCTCCCATTGAGTCCCAGCTGATCGGCTGGGTCTTCTTTGGTTGCCCTGCACAGGAGAACGGAGCTGGAAAGCAGGTTAGTGGGGTGGGGAGGGAATGGGGATTTTGCAGTATCCTTCCCCTGACAGGCCCACCAAGCCATGCCCACCAAGCCATGCCCACAGAACCAGTAGTAAAAAAATTTGAATTCCACCACTGGGATGATCGGCTACTATGACTTATTGTACATATTGTGATAAAAAGACCATGTCAGTGAAATATCTGATCAGGGAGTGGTGAGTAGGAATAGGAAGGGTTTTTCCCCCTCTTGGAATAGATTTCTCTGATCAATTGTGATCAATTTCTGTGATCAAGCAGCCATCATTGATCCTCATCTGTCTTTCTCTGTTCACTTCTCTTCTCCTCTTACAAAATAAGGAATAAACTCTTGAATTAATTTTGACTTTAAGGGCAATGAAGAGCTTATTAAAATCACCAAAGAGACATCTGTCGCTTTTCCTTGATACTATTTTTATCTGCGGTGCCATGGAAAAGGAGAAACATATTATGTGGCTTTCAAAAATAATAATACAAAAAACAAGATTGTTGTTACGATTTGGAGGATGTCCATAATCTAGCAGGTGATATGTAAATGAAAGTGTTTAAATTTTCTTTTATGTTTGAACACTGGCAAAAAAGACATAATTTTAAACTGAATTTATCTCATTCATTACACAGGGCATTTACATCTTTTATTAAATACCAGAGGAAACAGTGGAGGTTTTAATGAAGCATTATTACAACTATTAGCTTTTCTTTTCCCTTATCAAGATACAAGAAATTCAATTAACATGTTCGACAGTTAGTTGCGACTCTTAAATTCTTCTGATCTTAGTCAATATTATAATAATGTTAGGCTTGGATCAAAGTAGACCATGGAAGACAAATTCATGGAGTCCAAAATTGTGACTAACTGCTACAATCTAATATTTACTTCTGTACCAATAAAATAGAGATGTATTATGAAAATCATGGTAGTATTTATCTGTTCTCTGCATCTGAACCTTTAGGACAATAATTACGACACCTTAATCCTATTTTCTCAACTATATTTGAGTATGACATTCAGAACTTTCAGTCCAGTTGATGGGGAACTCTAAAATATATAATCCAATATTTGGAGGACAAGAGCCCTGAATTAGGTGGAGCGATATGTGATTTTTCTCCCTCTAAACAGGTAATCATCAACTTAAACTACAATTAACTCCAAATTTTCTGTTGCTAAGTGAGACATTTTTAACTGAATTTTGCACTATTTTATGACAGTTAAGTGAAACCATGATAGTTAAGTGAAACCAGCTTCCCCATTGACTTTGCTTGTCAGAAGACAACATTAAGCAAATGTTTTTCCAATGAGCAGAAGACATGAGCAAGCCACCTAGGAAAAGATTGGCTACCTGTATACTGCTATGATTCAGTCAAATTCAGTTCAAGATAGTTATATTTGCTAATGCTGTTGCAAACTTGTAATCTATTTTGCAAAGTTTTTTTTTTTAATCTTCCTTTCCATGGAGGATGTTTTCCCCTCCTCTCTATTCCTTCAGAATTTTTCTGAATTCTCTTGATGATATATTCAAGCTGACTTTATGGTTGCAGATAATAGGGGACACAGCTGCTTGAGGAATCTTCTCATCCCACTGGAATTTGCCCAGTCCCCTGTGCCAGGAGAGGAGGCATGCTGTGCAGTGGTGGGATTCGAATTTTTTTTATTACCAGTTCTGTGGGCGTGGTGTGGTGAGATGTGGCTTGGTAGCGTGGTGTGGTGGGTGTGGCAGGCAGTGGTGGGATTCAAATTTTTTTACTACCGGTTCTGTGGGCATGGCTTGGTGGGCATGGCAGGGGAAAGATGCTATAATATCTCTAGTCACGGGTGGTATTTGCTGGTTCTCTGAACTATTTAAAATTTCCGCTACTGGTTCTCCAGAACTGGTCAGGACCTGCTGAATACCACCTCTGGTGGCAGGGGAAGGATACTACAAAACCTCCATTCCTATCCCATTCCAGGGTTAAGGATACTGCAAAATCCCATTCCCTCCCCACCCCACTAACCTGCTTTCCAGCTCCATTCTCCTGTGCAGGGCAACAAAAGGAGACCCAGCCGATCAGCTGGGACTCAGAAGGCAGAGAAGAGGTGGGGGTAAGGCCAGTCAGAGGTGGTATTTGCAGGTTCTCCCAACTACTCAAAATTTCCACTATCGGTTCTCCAGAACTGGTCAGAACCATTTGAATACCACTGTGCTGTGAGTCCATCATCCAGTGTGTTTTGGCTGGCTTGGTCTAGGAGAAGAAGACCCATTCCTGCCATCCCTCCTGCCCTTTGGAGCATCTTTCTCCCAAAGTGAGGTTGGCTCCAATCTCTCCCCCCACCACCCAACCTTCCACAAGAACTTAAAAACCTGGCTCGGCCACCTAGCTTGGGGCTGGCAGGCTTCACATTGGGCATTGTTGATAGACAAATCCATCTCCTCCCCCCCCCCACACTTATCCTACTCCTTCCCTCCCCAACTTTTAGCTAGGTTGTGTATCGTATTTTTGGTAGTATTTTATTTGTACAGATTTATCTTTTTAATATTGCAAGCCACCCAGAGTTACCGTGTGGTAAGATGGGCGGTGGTTTGGTAAACCATTAACATCATTTAAAAGGGAGAAAAATAGGTCAAATTAAAATACAAAAGTAGGTCAAATTAAAATGCAAAATAACTGTGTTAGTTGGCAAGTACAACAATGCTACAAAGTCCAAGTTGCTGGTACTACAAAGTCCATGGTGTTTGGCCTTCAGCGGCCAATACATTTAATGAACAGGCAAACAAACAACCCCCTTTCTCATGTTTCGGAAGCTTTCCTAGGCTCCCGAGGGTTCACCAAACTGAATGAAAGTTGGAAGGAAAGAAAAAAAATCTGGAAGTATTGTCTAAATGGCCCCAATTTCACCACCAATATTTTAACCCTTGGCTGTCCATTCCAACTGCTTCAGTGTGCGTTGGGAGAGAGAAATCCAGATCTGACATTTGTATGCATGAGATAAAGAGGAACATGGATCAGAAAGAGGAAAAAGCCTTCGTCAAGCTAATGCAATGAAAGGAAGTACAGTTCTTCTCTTAATATCTACTACAGGGAGGAGGGGGTATAAACAAATGTAAATGTCTTTTACTGTGTGAGCAGATGGCTTGGGATCCACCCCCCAGTCTCCACCTGGTCTACTTTGGCTAATGAGAGGAATTTTGAACTCTCATTACAAGATGCCAAGTAGACATTTCCTGAGGCTTCCACAAGCTCTGAGGGATTAGTACCCCCTTGGAGTTTCCCCCTTGTTCTTTGCCCGTTTGTACTACCTTTTGGCATTTAGTAGCTTGCCAAGGAAAAAATCATGCATAGATATGGGTTTTAAACAGAGGCTCAAGTCATTCAATGCGTTGCAGTTGGTCTTCTTCCCCCTAGTTTAGGCTTTTGGCTTCGACTGGATCGAGGCCTCAGACTTCCCCATGGAGGAAAATGCAACTCAAATGTTGAATTAGCGTATTTTGTTGGCCTTGTTTTGCTTTGTAAAAGAGGAGTAAAAAGCCATTAAAAACATCCTTCTGTAATCTGGTTTGGCTGGAGAGGAGTACAGGCCTAGGGTTTGTTTTCTGTGTGTGTGTATTTGTGTGTGTGTGTGTGCTTGTGTGTGTATGCGCGCGCATTGTTCTCACATGATAGAAGGGGAACAAAAGACTACGTGCTGTTATTCAGCCTGCAAGGTCAAGAAGGTACTTCAGGACTGTGGCTTAATTTAGTCCACTCAAACTTGTAGATGTTGACTTCAGAAATTGCAGTAGTTACCGTTCCTGTTTGTTTATTTTCTTTAATCAGACTGGAACTGTCAGGATGCTTGAGGTGAATTTAACAAGCAACCCCAATAACTCTCAATTTCAATTTCAACCAGAACCTGAGTTCTACCACAAAGAGCTATGGAACTACAGGAAACAAGGATTTTTCTAAACTCCCTGTGGTAAGAAAAATAGATGAAAGAAATAAGGAGGGTTGCATCTGAAGTATCTTACCTGCATAGTCCCATTAAGTAAAGCATCAGTTTATTCATGTGCTATATGATCAAGGTCTCCATCATAAAGTCTTGGATCTTTGAAGAACCCTGTAAGGTAAAAAGAAATGATTGTCTTAACATCATCCAGACAGTTTCTGCCTGAAAGTGGAGTAGAAGTTAAGGTTCCTTGCTCCTTCTCTCATATTTATCTATTTAATCTATTAAATTTATATGCCACCCATCTCACTCTGCATAGAGACTCTGGACAGCTTACCATTAAAATAAAGAATAATAAGATATTCAAATATTAACAACAATAAATACAAAACTAAAAAAACAAAGGACAGTACAGAGGTGACATCTCATGTCTTAAATACCGCCTCACACAGACCCTCTGTTGAGAGATTTTCCCAGTACAAAGTCTCTTAGATTAGTGT
Organism: Pseudonaja textilis; assembly: GCF_900518735.1. Next base: position 31,027 of record NW_020769373.1, on the reverse strand, counting down.
ATGGTATATCATGGACTTGCAATATATATTAACATTTTAAAAAACCAATAAAACATGATGTGATCTACAGTTTGATGTGGAACCTCCTAGTAACACTGAAGGGAAGATACTATCCCCCATTTATATAGTGATTCCCAGAAGACTTCATGTGACCTGCAAATTCTACTCAGGATTGTCCATTACTGGTGTGGTAGGTCAAAGATGTAGTAGGCACCTGGTACTGTAAAGTCCTCAGTTTTGCTGTTACGGTCAAACATAGTTAGATGTTGAGACTATTTCCTTTGTCTGCATCATTTCAAAATACTACAAATCCTTTTCATAACTGCTCAAGATTGTGCTTCCCTCCATCCCTTGTCAGTTGATGACTAAACAATGTATACTTTCCATATATTGCTAATTCACATTCTTTTGCCCTACAGTTTTTCTTCTGAGTTGTTGAACTGTGCCGTTCTTAGAGTCCCATAGGGCACCTAAAGGTTTGATTTCATCCTTGATTTTTGTGGGGCATACATAATGTACATTATTCTATGATTTCTTTTGTGATGGCCCCCTATTTTATTGTCAGATGGATGACTGAAAAATATCCTGCGTGTATAGTGTCATCAGCATTATGATCAGAGAATCAACACCTACAAAATCTATTATTCATTAAGTATAACCAATATATAATTTAAAACAGTGGGTTTTGTCAAATAATGTTAGGTCAGCATAATTTTCTGCCTATTACTAATATCTATAACATCTTTGCCTTAGTCAGCTCTATTTAAATATGCAATCATTCACAGCTTTTGACTATATTGTGTTCACACTCCCAATTTCCAATATTCAACTACTACAAATTTTATGCTGACATCAATAGCAAACTATTAAAGACAGTATTTCATTATTGGTTTTTCATCCCAAAAGTTATTTACAATTATATACTAAGCACTAATATTAAAGGAAACCATTTAAATGAGGTGCTATCTGCTTTAACAATATGTCTGTCACAGAATGAGATTGTGTTTAAAGATTTTATCAAGAAATGGTTGTTTGCTGAGGTTATGTTTTGTCCATGAAATATGCATTTCATATCTCTTTCATTTCATTAACATAATTTAATTTGTGCTTTGCATTTTGTGCATAATACATATTTGATTTACAAAACAAATATTTCCATTAGAAAATGAATTTCATGCAGGCAAAAAGCAGAACCAAATGATGTATTGAAGGAAAATAAGAAGAAATGAAATGCATTTTCTCAGTCTATTAAAAAATCTATGGCATTGACAGAAAGTGCACTTAGTGCTACATTTAAAAAATAGCACATATGTCAATGTATTAACAAATAGAATTGGAAATACAAATATTTCCCTATATCAAGCCAAGAATCTCTTTATTTTAATTGAGTTGATTTAAAAGCCCCCAACTACAATTTAATTTTTATTTCATCTTCTTGTGGTGCAGTGGCTGGTGCCATTACATCTGTGCGGAGTTGACAGTCAATATGCAAAGAGATTTTACCTTTTTAGAAAAGTTACTGTTGATAAAAAAGCAACAAATAATGTAATGGTTTGAAAATGAAATTATTCATTTGTTGATTGCCTTTGAACCTTAGAATAAGTGAGTAGGAAGGAAAGTAAACTGAAGACGAGGATGAAAGAACGGTGGGAGACAAATTTGTTAAATCTTTCTCCCTTTAAGGCAAGCAGAGATTATTTAAATCTCCCACTGTCACTCTTTTGAAGGACTCAAAAAAGTTACAGAGGTCTAAAGAAAATTGGGGTGACTGTTGAACATGAGAGCTCTGCTGTAACATCTAGTCAGGGATTATATTTCCCACAATGCTCTGATAGAAGTTTCTGAGATGTCCACAACAGTAAACAAAGCTAGCATTCTCTTCCTATTGTTTCCCAGCAGCTGATATTCAGAGGTCTATTGGCTTTGATCCTAGAAGTAGTAATGGCTAGTAACTGTTCAGAAACTTGTCTTTCATTACCTTCCATTTCCAAAATTTAAGTCTTTGAGGACATCCAAATCATGGGCTAGTTGGTTCGTCCATTTATTTAAACGTCATGATTGCTCAGCACAAGGAGTTACATCTGCCTATTTGGAGAAATTCTATCAAAATATTGCATTTGAGGTTCATAACATGAAAAAGTGGAGCAGGGGTATACTGTAATAATAATATCTTATAAACAACTGATCCCAATAGTTCGTCATTGCTCTATGCTATCTTGAAGGAATTCTGTAAGTTCTTAAACAAGCATCTTTTCCACCCTTAACCAGAAAAACAAAACAGAATTTGTCAAAGGACTTTCTATATGCTCTATCACTGGACTCTATTGTTTCAGGCATAGTATTGTTTAGGACTGGTCTTTGATGAGGGGATGAGAGATGTCTTTTTCGTATACATTAACCTGCTTTTTCTTTCAAAGTTCATTGAAACACCTTCTAGCTGAGATAGTTTCACAATTAACTGCACAAAACCATCATTTGTTGAAAAAAGTGCCATGAGCTTATTTACTCAAACACAATATATATTAAGGCTTGGTGTTATGTAGGAACCAGGGCAGTTTTTCCTGACTTTGGGAATTCTGAGGAAAGCAACTTTCTTCTATTCTGATGCTGTACTGAAGGTTGCTATAGTATATTGGTTTATAATCAATCATTAGAAGCCCATGGGTTTAACCCAGAACCTTTATGATCGTACAAGGAACCTGGCTCTCTATTGGTGGAAAAGCAGTCTAAGTAGGATAATAAATGTGATTAAGCCAATTGATATACCATGCCACTTAATTTTTTTCTCCACCAGATACTTAAAACAAAAATTCACAGGAATAAGAGTATGAATTCTCAGCTAATTGTATAGGTTAGGACCTCTATTATATAGGTTAGGGTTAGGGTTGGCCAGCTCGCTGGGGAATTCTAGGAGTAGAAGTCCACACCTCTTAAACTTGTTATGGTTGAGAAACACAGGGGTATGGGCAGTGGTGGGATTCAAAAATATTTACTCCTAGTTCTGTGGGTGTGGCTTGGTGGGCGTGGCATGGCTTGGTGGGCATGGCAGGGGAAGGATACTGTAAAATCCCCATTCTCTCCTTACCCCAATAACCTGCTTTCCAGCTCTGTTCTCCTGTGCAGGGCAACAAAAAAAGACCCAGCCGATCAGGACTCCGTTTAGCTGGGACTCAGGAGGCAGAAAATAGATGGGGGGCAGGGACAGTCAGAGATGGTATTCTGAACTACTCAAAATTTCTGCTACCGGTTCTGGGTGATCAATACTACGGATGATGCCACCTCTCTTATGACCTTGTTGCAGAAATGACACAAATGCCCATAGGCATCCACAGAGAAGGTAGGGACACCATGTGCCCTACAACACACATGATGTTGGGGTGCACGTGATATCCTTTCCTTCCTCTGTGGATGCCTGTGGGCATTTCAGCTATCGGTTATCACCCTTCCTCCCTTTCTGCCCACCTTACTTCCAATGTAAGAGAAAGATGTGAAGGGTGAACCAGGACAGAACATGATGATCACTACAAGGGGAAAAAAAACACCTTTTCTTTATGAATTTATTCATTTTATGATATTTATAGACCACCTGCTTTGTACAATTCCAGGCTGTTTACAACGGCAAGATTAAAAACACAGAACTGAATCCCTTCCAGCCAAACTCAACCATAAATATAAAGAACAATAAGAGAACAGCACATCCATCACAACACCTGATTAAATCATATGGCCTTTGCTGCCTTATGAAATATCAGCAGGGAAGATTCAGGTGGCTCCAAAGTGTAGGGGCCACTACGGAGGAGGACGGTGGTCTTCAGTGACCCCTAGTTCATGAAATGATTCCCAGGGCAACTGCGGAATATTGCATTATGCTAATTAGATGAATATTATAATTAAATACCAGGTGCTGCAGGAGAGGCAATTGTCGTTGGTACTACAGCGTGGAAGAAAGGCAAGCATTTAAGCCTTCTCTCCACAATTATCATCTTAGGAAAATTTGCCCTCCAACTGGTAGCTGAGTGCTCAGATAGCTGCTTTAAAAAGAAATTAGAAAAAATAATGAAAGAAGATAGATCTGTCAACAGCTATTAGTGATGATAACTAAGTGGAATCCCCAGATTCAGGACATAGCTGGGGGTGGAAAGAACAGCAGAGAAAGGCTATTGATTGGGTGGCCTGCTGGGAGCTTTAAACCATCTGTGTGGCTTCTGCTGGAAACATGACACCATGGTTGTGCGATCCAGCAGAGCTCTTAAGGTTTGTTTTTGGGGTGGTGGAGGAAAGGAAATAATTTTATCATCCTAAATCCTGCAGTTCCGATCTTCTCCGAACTGCATGGGAAGTGATCATTTTTGTAATCCAAGACGTATCAGGAGATCCCAGGATGGGGAAGGTTGAGAGACAGTTATGTATAACATTAAGTAGACCATTTGGTAATCAAACCATGACAACATTTTTGGAATCAACCTAAATTGACTTTATTGTAGGAATATACAATAACATGTGATTTCACGTTTGTAATAGTTACTGAGGAGTCCTTGGTGCACTCTGAACTTGGTTGTTTTCTTGCAGACTGCAGAAAAAACAGTTACTAACAGCCTGCCTTCCATCGAGGATCTGTATACTGCACGAGTCAAAAAGAGGGCTGTGAAAATATTTACAGACCCCTCACATCCCGGGCATAAACTGTTTCAACTCCTTCCCTCAAAACGACGCTATAGAGCCCTGCACACCAGAACAACTAGACACAAGGACAGTTTTTCCCCGAACTCCATCACTCTGCTAAACAAATAATTCCCTCAACACTGTCCAACTATTTACAAAGTGTACACTACTATTACTGTTAATCTTCTCATCACTCCTTATCACCCATCCCCTCCCACTTATATGACTGTATCTTTGTCACTTGTATCCTTGCAATTTACATTGACTGTTTCCTAGTATGATTTGATTGCTTATTGTACCCTATGACTATTATTAAGTGTTGTACATTATGATTCTTGACTCTTGATGAACGTATATTTTCTTTCATGTACACTGAGAGTATTTGCACCAAGACAAATTCCTTGTGTGTCCAATCACACTTGACCAATAAAGAATTCTATTCTATTCTATTCTATTCTATTCTATTCTATTCTATTCTATTCTATTCTCTAAACTAGGTAGCCTCATCAGGGAGTAGCACTGATGATGTTACCTAGTTTGGGTACATGACAATTTGTAAGACAACAACCAAGCTCAGAGAGCACCAAGCACCCCTCATTTCAGCCCTAAGCTACTAATATTCTCCTTCATTGGTAGTAGTTATTATCTATTATAACTAATCCGGTTTTCCTCAACATGATGTCATCCAGATTTTTAACTGTGAACCTTTATGGCTTCAACCCCGAAGTCTTGGAATTGCTGTCCAACATATCTGGAGAACACCAAGTTAGATGTAACCCTCAACTTATGACTGTAACAGAGCCTGCCTATTATGGTTGTAAGTCATGATAGTTGTAAAACAGGTCATCATATTTTTTACAACCTCCCTCCCCCCTTACATGGACTGGTCTTGCCAAAAGCCAGACAGAAGTAAATATTGTTTTATTTTTCGCAAAAGTGTCATAAAATGCGATCAGAAGACTGCAGGATGCTGCAAACAGTTGTTTAATGCAGGTTGGTTGCCGAGCACTCAAAATGCAGTCATGTGATCACAGGGGAGAAGGGAGTGGGGTGTCAATCAGAACTTCAGAACCGGGTTGTAAGTACCCCTGGGAAGGTCCATTGTAAGTTTGAATGCTTGCTAAGAGATTGGCCATAAGTTGAAGCCTGCCTGTAAATGTTTATAGAATTGGACTGGAAAATATATCTCTGCCATTCAGAGGTGGCAGTAAAGAGTCTTCTTTATTTAAAGCTGAATTTTAGGGAAAGATGAAAAGCAAATTCTTTCCTTGCAGTTCCACCCCCCCCCCAAAAAAAAACTATTTTCAAAAAACATTGTTGGTATCAGAATCCAATTCTTGCAATACTCCAGCTTTAGCTAGCTGTAGACGTCTGTTGTACTCAAAGCTTGTAGGAGTATATCCGTTGAAAGTAGGCTGAGGGAACAAATGAAGGAGAAATGGAAAGGAAAAGAGTAGGCTGCTACATTTATAAAAATAACAATGGAGGGTAATAACTCAGTTTTATGTCTCCTCAATTGTAACATGTGATTGATGGATCTTAGTCAGTATTCAGAGCTGAGTAATTGCAGGCAATCAATCCCAGATCTTATTCCAAAGCAGAAGAACAGTGACCATTTTTGGAAAACGGCTTAGAAGGAGACATTCCAACCTAGGATTTGGAATGTTTGCATTTATCTCCAAGGTTTATGGCACATCAGTATCATGAAAGAGATTTATTCCTGTTGTACATAAGTGGGCATTTTTTTTATCCCTTAGGATGAAGTCTGCAAAGATCTACACCAGCAGTCTCCAAATTTGGCAAGTTTAAGGCTTGTGGACTTCAGCTCCCAGAATCCCATGGCTGATTGAGGAACTCTGGGAGTTGTAGTCCACAAGTCTTAAAATTGCCAAGTTTGGAGACCCCTGATCTACACCAAAGAATTCCTACTTAGATTCTTTAAATTCAATGGGTGGGATCTACTTTGTTTTCAAAGGAACCAAGGATTCCCAGATTTGAACTGGAAACCACTCCAGTGACAAATTGTTGCTGTTTTGTATTTTAGACAATGCTGAGCTAGGTCAACCATTGACACAAGACAACTTTATGTTAATCTTAATAATATGGATCTCTGTTCAATATAGGATTTTTCTGTTTTAATTTTTACTCTAAGGTGGATGCAGCTGAAGTAAGATTGGATGATCACAATGCATCTGTTCAATCTAGCATATGAAGACGGGGCTCTGATGGTTATCTTAAATTAATTTTGCATATTTATTCCCTTGCCAGTTGCTCTGAGGTTTTGCTTCATGGTTGGGCCAGCTTCCTCTTGGCATGGGCCCATTCTGACCACCTCTCCACCCCTGCTAAATGAGCAAGCTCTAATAAATTGCCCTGGAAAGGAAACTTCAGTTTAGATTCTCAAAAATATACAACTCTCAACTCGTAAACCAAATTATGACATTTATGCCAGCATAAATCAGGAGTAACTTCATAAGTCGCTCAGTAGGGGCAATGAATCCAGTGTCACAAAACGGTACCATAAAGCAGTCAAGAATTTGGCACTCTATGATACCTGCCCCTGTGGTATGCTTCAATTATCGCAAATGCACGTACTCTGGCCGTAGCGTTTGCAAAGCAAGGATAGATCTTGAGGTTGTGTTTACGTCTGAAACTTTAAAGTGACCTTTAGAACTAACTAAATGAATGAACATAACAAGGGGTAGAAAATAGATGCCTCAGTGCAGCAATACTCCTCGCCGTAAATATAGCTGCAGTAATTCGCTTAACAATTGTGGCAAGAAAGGTCGTAAAATACAGCAAAATTCACTTAACAACTGTCTTGTGTAACAACAGAAAATTTGGGGTCAGTTGTGGGCGTTAAGCCTAGGACGACCTGTACTAATCAAAGAGAATGATTTATGACACATGATTTCTTTTCAGAAAGAAACCCTGTGGACAGATTGGTGGTGGAGATTGCATCCAACCCAACTCTAATTAGACTTCAGCAACAGAGTGGTCTATGTCTGGAATACTCTACCTGACTCTGTGGTTTCTTCCCCAAACCCCCAAAACTTTAACCTTAGACTGTCATTGACCTCACCCCCTTCCTAAGAGGCCTGTAGATAAGAGGCCTGTACATAAGCGCACCAACGTGCCTACCGTCCCTGTCCTATTGTTCCTTTTTACTTTTCTTATAAGTATCTATCTCATGTATTCAAAACTATATTTATTCTTATACCTGTATCTTGTAAGCGATTGACAAATCAAATAAATACCAAATATTAGATGTGTTTCTTGAGCTAAGCCATGGCTTCTTTAACCAATTGAATAAGTCATAATTGGTCGAGTTTATACAACCCGCTGAGCAATAAACTATAGTTTATGGATTATGATTACCCACCACAGCAAGCCACAAGCAAGGAAACTTTATTATGACTTAAATCTATGTGTGACACTTTAGGGTAAGCCTTTATTCTCTTTTGGCTCCTTGTTTGAAACATTAGATAATGATCCTTCTTGTTTTTGTTTGAATCGTTTGAATTATTTTGTAACTGTTTCTGTCATTTTTTCTTCCAAAGGCATATTCTCAGCCTGCCTTGTGATGTGACAGGTTGTGTTTAAGGGAAGGAATTTGGTTTTGATTTCTGCTGTGAATAGATATAGTTACTTTTCCAGTTTTGGTTTCTCTTAATTTCTGTCTTCTTAAAGAATGAGAAGGGAAGGGAAGTTTAATCTGTGCATTCCTGAGAAAGGCACTGATTTTGTGACATAGTAGCACAGATGTGGGAAAACCCATGGAATGTTTGAATCAAACCTGCATTCAAACCTTCTCTCTTTGTCTCTCTCTCTCTCTCTGTCTCTCTCTCTCTCTCTCTCTGTCTCTCCCTCTCTCTCTCTCTCTCTCTTTCTCTCTTTCTTTCTCTGTCTCTGTCTCTCTGTGTGTCTCTCTGTCTCTCTCTCTCTTTTTCTCTCTGTCTCTCTGTGTGTGTGTGTCTCTCTCTGTCTCTCTGTCTCTCTCTCTGTATCTCTCTCTCTGCTTCTCTCTCTCTCTCTCTTTCTCTCCCCCCCCCCCCCTCTCTCTCTCTCTCCCTTTCCCCCCCCCCCCCCATTTCCTTTTATCAGAAAGGAGCACAAAATAACAGTGTGAACAAGGCCAAAAATTATTACCCTCAGTCAACCTTGAAGAGGCGATTATATTATCATTATTTGATTTTTATTTTTATTTTTTCAAACTGAACTTTCTCATTAAAGTCAGAAGCCATTCCTGTCTTTGAGGTGCTGGTAAAATGCCAGAAAGGTCTGAAATTATTTTGATGGAGAGGGCAGCATCAGGGGGAATCGGTCTAAAACATCTCAGGAAGCAAAAGAAACACAGACAGAATAATCTAAGAAAAGTCACCAGTAGCTGGGCTTGGAGGTGTGAAAATAAACTCTGGTCTCCACATGTGTTTACATCCACTGACAAGCGACCACATTAGCATTAAGTGAAAATGCTAATGAAAAGTAATGCCTTTTTAAAACTGAGCATTTACTTGAGGCACTGAAATTGCTGGTGGAGTGTGGAAGTCAGCACAGGATGGTGGAATAAAGAAAGTCTTCTCAGAGTAAGGAAGTCTATAAAATTCAGTATCCTTATATTCCTGTCTGCTCTTACATGCCTCTTGAACACAATTTCATGAGTCGCCATGTGATAGAGAATATCATTTAACACTCATTATTAAAACATTCTACACTTAGCCACCCCAAAAGCCAACACACTCCTAGGCTGCATTAACAGAGGGGTAGACTCAAGATCACGAAAGTGTTAGTACTGCTTTATAATGCCTTTGTAAGATCACTGCATCTTGGTTTGGGTCTCCACAGTATAAAAAGGGTGTTGAGACTCTGGAAAGAGTAAAGCCAAGGTATGCATATTTTTATTTTAAAAGCATGCCTTTTTAAGTGCATGTTTTATTAATTGTACTCTGGTTGGGGGGAGGTTGAATGGCAATTTAAAATCAACATATTAGCTTTACACATTTGTGATTATTTTTATGGTAATGGTATTGTCATTAGCCAAATGTTGAGATCATGTGGGCACAATGTTTCTCAAGAGGGCCGATGGATTTTTCCCAATCAAACTAGATGAACTGAGAAACTTTCCTTTCTTGGAATGAAATGCTGCTGTGAGACTCCGAAGTGATTCTATGGGGAGGTAGAAGGCTGTTGTGATCAAAACTATTTTTATCCCACCTGTGGTTAAAAAAAATTTCCCACACAGAAAGAAAAATGGCCTTGGGCATGTGCACACACACCTGTGATCTTGATTGTAAAAACAGACAGGAGGTTAACTATCACTCTCCAGCGATGTTCCCCTGATTGGTAATAATACCTTACATTTGTCTTATATTTGCAAGGAAAAAGTAAATGGATGTTTGTTCCTTTTATTGTAGAAAAGAAATCTGAGAATATGAGTTTATACTTTGTTTAAAAGATCTATCTCTGTATCTATCTATGTATCTATCCATCTATGTATCTATCCATCTATGTATCTA